>LDPL01000040.1:2862832-3098601 GCA_001305505.1 Neonectria ditissima | reverse complement strand
ATATTTGAATTCCTTGATGATTGGTTGTGGAATGGATGTGCAATTGATGATTCAGTGTGGCTGTTTCAGATAGGTGTCTAGGAATGTCGGGAAATCTCCAAATCAGCGATAATACGCGATTGGGCCGCGTAACTAGTATAAGGGAAAATACCCTATATAGTATCTATATAGTACTATTAGTACTATGAAAAGCTATGCTTATATAATATTATATAATATATTAGAGATAGTTAAAGTTTATTAACTCTAACACTAACCTTTACCCTTTAATCCTTTCTTTTTTAGTATTTTCCTAGCTTTTAGAAGAGGTCTTAAAGGTCTAGCTATAATAGGAGAGAAGGTAGAGGTTAGGTTAACTTTAGTTATAATAATCTTACTAGGACCCTAGGTAGATAGTAACTACATTAGTAGTAGTATTAGCAGTAGTAGTATATAGCTTTACCTTCTTATATATAGCTTATCTAATAAGGTAGTTAGAGGTAAAAAGCTTATTATAATTATAGGTCTTAGAGGGATATAATTATATAAGGGATATAGTAATTATTTGTCTACAGGGAAATAATACACTCAAAGTTAGACTTTCCTACGTCCTTAACGTCGAATGGGCAGTATATATAGGCAGCCGGAAGCAGGTTAGTTGATCTGACGGGACCTAGAAATATATAACTAATAGACGAGAGGTACCTAGGGTATAAGCTACTCACTATGCATATTCAAAGTCACTTTCGTCGATCTACTTTCTTTGTCGACATCGAGCCGATCAGGGCACTAGCGTCGGAAGTGCCCCTTTGGGCTGCAAGTGTCCAATAGACTTAAGTTAGCCGTTGAAATGGATCTTCTCAGGCACGAGGGCGCTCTAGTCATTCGAAACCTGCGCTACATGGGATTTATTTCACGGTGGGCTAATATGAATAAAACCCCCCTCCACGCTCGTCTTGTTCTTTATGTTCCCCAGTCATTCTTTTGGAGTCCGCTGGCTCAAATTCCACTCTTTTCATCATGCGCTCCGTCCTGGGTCTTGTGGTCTTGGTCCTCACGAGCTCGCTCGATTTCGTGACAGCTGGCCCTTGCAAACCAAACACTTTGCTTTCTAGTAATTCGGAATCGACCTCTGCCACTTCGGATTCGTCGTCGACCAGCACCGACTCGGTTTCCAATACCGAGACAACACTGTCAAGCACCCTAGACTCCACCGACACCGACTCATCACTGTCCCGCACCTCGGACTCCACCAGCTCAGACTCGCTTCTGACGACCGGAACATCATCGTCAAGCATCTCGGCCTCGACTGGTTCAGGTTCGCTATCGACTACCTCGGATTCACTTGCGGATACTTCGATCACAGTCTCCTCGAGCACCTCTGATCTTCTATCGACCACCTCAACATGGGTTTCAAGTAGTTCGACTGAAACCGACGACACCACGACTGCTTCAGGAACCGCTACAGAAACTACTTCTTCATCGACGAGCACTGCAGCGGCCCGAACTGTGGAGAATCTGCTCGTCAACGGAAATTTCCCCAACCACGACCCGGACTCACCAGGCGGCATCTACGCTTTCGAGATCGAGAACCAGGCGAGCCAAAAGCCCGCTTCCGGATACACGGGTGATGGCGCTGGAGAAACCGGCTGTGTTGACTTGGTCGTCAGCCCCAAGGACACTGGAGCTCCCGTCCCTAAAAAGCGGCAGGCGGATGACGCTGCCAGTATACAGCAATGGCTGGAGGTTCCCAGTACCTCAAACAAGATGACGCTCCGATTATACTTTGTTGTCATGAGCGTCGAGCAACCAGAAACTTGCCGGCTGGAGGTCTACTACGGCAGCGATCTCTTTGCATCGTCACCGTACTTTGCCGTCCCGGTGTCCGGCGACTGGGAGGAATTGGTTCACCAGGGCACAATCCAAACCAATGCAGCATATCTGAAGCTGCAGCTCAAGTGTATCAATGGCGGAGCTGCAGATGTCTTCGTCGACCAGATTTTCGTCAGTGACCAGGTCAGCCCGTTGGACCTGTCTGACATTGCCATTACTTGGCCTTCATCAGCCAAAGACCTGAGCACCACATCCTCAGGCGTATCCTCGACAGCAACCTATTCCACGACGTCCCTAACGACATCCACTATTTCCACAGTGTCAAGTTCTTCGTCCATCTCCACGACAAGCTGGACCATTACCGTCTCGGGCACTGCTATCCCGAGCAGCACAACTATCCCCTCATCCGCACCAGCACTCCCAACCTCGCTTGACGATATGAGCGCCGGGGCACGAGAGATATACGACTACTTGGTCGCACACATGCACGTCGACGAAAACGGGAATGTCGACGTCCCTGCCCCAGAGCAAGAGGAACTCACCGTGTCCGCCTACAACCCAGAAGACACGGCCCGCCAAGCCGAACTTGAAGATGCCCTACAAGCTCTCGGTCTGAAGCCGGTGGACGACCTCTTTGCCGCGGCCGATGCCAAGGTCACCGAGGCGTCCTCGACGACTTGCCCCAACGTCAAACGAGGTGTGCCGCCGCTCAAGAAGACCGTGACTAGAAGCAGGGTGACGTCGCGGTTCATGGATGCCGCGGGCCGCTTCGAAAATCTCCTCAACAAAAGAGGCGACGACGGCTTCTGGGACTACGCGTGCGGCGACGTGGTGGAAGCACTCGCCGGCCTGTCGGAAGCGACCGAGGCAGGCCAGCAGCTGCTCTGTGCTGGCAAAAGTCTCTACGACAGCCGCGACGCCCTCAAGTGCATTTTTGGCGGCTGCGGCAATGTGGTTTCTTACACGGAGCTGACGTACACCTGGAACTACGAGTGGATCGTCAAGTTTCCGTCCATCTCTCAGTGGTTGCAGATGCTCAACGACAACAACGTGCTCAGCTGCGTCGACTGCAGCTTCAAGATCTCGAGCCTCAAGTTCAGCGGCAAGATTGTCGTCTGGTCGACCCAGGGTACCATCCAGATCAAGGAGGCTACTCTGATCCCCGAGGTCACCGGTTCCGCGAACATGATTGTGGACCTCAAGACGGACCGGGCTTGGACGTCCAAGTGGAACTACATCTTCGAGGCTGCGCCGTTGGATACCATCAAGCACAACGACGCGTACAGCATCACTTCCAAGATCCTCTACGACGTGGGAATCAAGTTTTCTGCGGAAAAGGCCGTCAATGTCCAGGGCGGTGCGTCGTTTAGTCTCAACAACGCCAAGGCGGAGCTGAACATGGCCTCCAACACTCCGACGGTGAGGTCCAAGTCGAACTGGGAGCCGTCTGTTTCCTATATCCTGCCGTCCTTCAAGACTAGCGGCGGCGTGACGATCCAGCCGTACTTTCGATGGGGAATCCAGTTTTCCGTCAACATCTACAACCAGGTCACCATCTCGCCGGCCATCACGTCCCAGTCAATGGCGACAATCAAGTCGACCTTTTCGTTCGACGCCACAACAGCTTGTCCTGCGCCGAACAAGCTGGCTGTTAGTACCTTTCTCACCACCAACAGCAACATGCTGCTCCGCTCTGGCGTTTACGAGGCTCTGTACAACGGTGATAGTCGGGCCGTCAACCAATGCTTCGACGTGCCGGATCTTGTTCCCTCGCTGGATGAGATTAAGGCCCTCGGTTCTAGCGGAGGCGAGTTCTGCACGTCGTTCCTCGCGTACACGCCTCCCAAGTCGACCATGTTTGACACAGCCACTACATATACACCTAGCACCACCATTACCCACAGAGAGACGACGGTGATCCCCATCACCACGACCAAAACGACGACGACAACGCCGTACATTGAGAGCACAGATCACGCCGAAGTTCCCTTTACTACCTACACGGTGACAGGAGCAGGCACGGCGTCGTTTCCTCTACTGAACTTGAAGAGAGACATTGCTACTACCGCTGCGCCGGGTGAACTTATCGCACGGGCTGTTCCTACGCCATCAGCACTGGTCAACTGGGACCGGACCAAGATCTCGTTTGCGTGCAGGCAAGTTGCAACTGGTACTTCCACAGTCACGCAGACCGTCACCACCGCGGTCCCTTCGGGCGCTGCTTCTACCACCATCACCGTGACGGAGAACCCAGACGGCCCGCTCGTCACGCGGACCATCGTTGAAAACTGGATCAAGTACAAGGGAGCCGTCGGCGAACCCACCCAGTATCCCTACTACGCCGAGCCGACGGCCACCGCATGCGCCGAGCCCGCGCCGGAGACTGGAAAGTGCTTCAAAATCAAGGTCCACGGCCCAGACTGGGTCGACGGACAGTACATGAAGTACTGGGACAACGGCGGCTTCGTAGCTGCAAACGGGCTGACCGGCGCCCTGTACGACACCTTCTACTTGGCGTCTTCGGGCAAGCTGGTGATGCAGGACCAACGCGCCGGAGCTACTCTGGTCCTCTTTGCAGGTTCTCTGTTTTCACAGCCTGGGTCCTCGCCGTGGGCGCTTCCCAATGTCATTTGGGGTGGCGAGTCATCCCGCGATCTGACGAACCATGAGCGCTTCTACTGCTCCAAGGATGCGGACCCGTGCTCTCGGGCGCTTCATTGCAACACGGAGACGATGGACGGCATCAGCTTTCTCCCTCCTGCGTACTATAGTCGAGACTATGACGCCTGGTACCTGCATTTCAGGCCACTCGTCGGGGCCGTTCAGGGCTCTGTGCCTGCTTCATTTACCTGGGAGGAGGCGTCGTGTATCTGCGGCGGTGATTCTGGCTGGACGACCAAGGACGGTTGGTACTATGACGAAGAGTCCGGTGGTTTGGTTTACGGAGGCTAGACGGCGAGGGGTCTGTAAATAATAGGAGCTATGTCGGCAGTTCGACATGTCTAATAACATTCCCTGGCCGAGGTTCAAGGCCGAACACTCGGAGGTACGTCGCCGATCGCATCACTGCGGCCCGGCCCTAGTCCCTAGCCTCAGTGATTCGGAAAAAGACGCCTGAAACATGACGGATAAGAGGGTCAAGGGTTCGCTTCCACTTCGCATTGACCCAGTCTTGGCCAGGCGGCTGAAGATGGACCATTCGTCGTCTCTTGCGCGTCTTATCGCAACAATGCAGCGACCAGGGCCTCAACGACAAATCAGATGCAGTATTTGGGAGTGGCCGTGAGAATGAAGACGAATTCCCCTGCTGGCCCTGCAGCGCTTCGTTCAATAGACCAAGACCCAGCTGCGCACTATCCGCCACGGTGCAATAGCGCGGGCCTAGAACGGCCTGGCCCAGCTCGCGACCCAATTGTCATCAATATTGCATCCATAGTTCCTCCAAAAGCGGCAAAGGCTTGTCAACTAGATCCCGACTCGGCAGCTGAGATGGCGGGGCTGTGATGTCTGATGAAAAAGCACTTTGATCTCGGCGCATAAATGAGAATATAATTATCTGTAGTCTGTCAAAGCACTAGGCCTGGTTCTAGCTATCTGTCCATCTTCACCACATCCTTCACTCTCATCCAACGCCCATCATGCCGTACGTCCCCGCCACAACACATCCCAATGGCGTCCGCCTGCTCGCACTAGACGGAGGCGGCGTCAGAGGAGTGGTGTCGTTGATCATCCTCGACGAAATCATGAAGCGCATCCAGAAGAGAAAGGGCTTGAAGGAACCGTGCCGCCCGGCCGATTACTTTGAGCTTGCAGCCGGCACAAGTACCGGAGGCATCATTGGAATCATGCTCTTCCGCCTTCACATGACGGCAGAGGATACCATCAAGATGTACGACGTCATCTCGAAGCAGGTCTTTAGCCCCAAAGTCTACGGCTATGAGATTAGCAATTTCTTCGGAAACAAGATTGGATCCTTGATCAACAACAGCAAGACCATAGTTCAGAGCAGTCGCTTTGACGATGCGTCTCTGAAGCTCGCCATCGATAACGTCGTGGAGAAGTTTGGGCTCGATGACAATGATAAAAAGCTGAAAGGAGAGGCGCCTCTGTTCCATGAAAAAGCGAGCAAGATGTAAGTCCTTACGCTCCATGGTCATTGGCTGATTCCTTTCTCACACAAGACTAGGTTCCTCTGCACTACGGCCCAGAACAAGGCTGAGACCGTTTTGATGCGGTCCTACGAGCTCAAGAACAAGGAAAAGGCCATCGCATTCACCAGTTCCAAGGTCAACAACGTGATGCAAAACTACCAAAGCAAGATAACAATCAGTCTTGCTGCTCGAGCCACTTCCGCCGCTCCAACCTATTTCCCAGAAGTCGAATGGCCATCCAAAGCCGACCGCAAAGCTGATGAGACGCCGCTGATATTCTGGGACGGCGGACTCTTGAACAACAACCCCATCGATCAACTATGGTACTCGAGATACGACCTTGTTGCATCAGATGAGCCGGCGCCCCCCGTTTCATGCGTCATCAGCCTGGGAACTGGCTTCTCGAGATCTGGCTCTCCAGACAACTCGTGGATTCGCCTCGCCGGAGTGGCGTCTTCAGTCATGGATTTTGCGACCAATACGAATGCAAAGGGAAAGGACTTTTCGCGGCACATGAAGCATCTCAACACCAGGCCTGAGTATGAGAAGACGGAGTACCTTCGGTTTAATCCGGATCTGGGAGCGAACGCGGTTGGGCTTGCCGACTATACCAAGATGGAGTTCCTAAAGAAGATTACTAGGGAAGACCTTGCGAGACCAGGAAGCCAGGATTATATCGAGAGAGCAGTGAGGGCTCTAGCTCCTTGATTACGTATAGGAATACAAAAAGATTCATGCTGTTCTTACTGCAACAGTAACCGGTATCGAGAAGTTGCTTTTCTAATATTTGCGTGTGACTAAGGGGGCTAGAACAGCTAATCCTGTCTTATCGGTTCGTTCATGCTCTTTCTGCTTGTGACACAGTGACCAATCGGGTTTTATCTCGGCACTCATGTAATGAGGGAAGAAGGTGCTCATTGAAAATTAGCTATGGTTCAAACAATGCTACTGAACAATCTACATGCCAGTCTCCACGTCATTTTCTCTTTCTTGATTACTGCCTCTTGCTCGATGTCTTCTCCGCGATCCTTGCCAGCACCATCTATTTCGAGAAGACGCTGTCGAATAATCTGGCGACTCCAGTTCACTATCCTGAGCATCTCTTTCCTGTTCTTCTTGAGTGCTCTGTCTGGTGATGACCTTTCGTATTCTTGAACTGTAGACGTACCCGGCCGCCAATACCAGGAAGATCAAAGGCACAGTAACTACATCCAGAAACATGAGTACTTCTTCCCCCGGAAGCGGCATCGATGACTTACATATAACGACCAGAGACCACGCTGGGGCGTTGAGGAAGGATGGGACGTCCAAGGCGAATAAAGAGGTTAGAAATGACAGAGGTAGCTAGATGGAAACGATGAGTACGTGGTACAATGGGAAATGGTGAAAATGGGAAGAAATCGCTTACAAACCAGACAGTGACAAGAGTGAAAACCATGACAGTCTTTCCCTGGTTCACTGCCTCCTTTGCTTGCAGATTGGCAATCTCACTCTCCTGAAGTGCGATGGTAGTATGTAGCTATGCCTCAAATGTCAGTCCTAGTCAGTGGTAGTAATAGTCGGGAGCTGACTCACGGATGCTTGTGTGTGCTCAGCTGTCTTGTCTAGTTCCCTAATGTCATTGCAGACATACTTGGCTGTAAGATCCTCTTCGGCGGGAGCATTTGTCTCAATTCTAGCCATGCTTGTTTGAACCTTCCGTTGATACTCGGCGATGGTCTTGAGAATGTTCAGCTCATCACGGACATCCTTGATTTCAAACAGAAGATTTGCTGCTTTCTTCGCTGCTACTTGCAATCTCTCGGACGTGAGTGGTTGTGTCTGATTCCCCTTGACTCTGTCTTTGGCGAGCCTTGACTGGTCGCCAGAGTCGTCTTTGACTCGGAGTAGAAGCTGTACAATTCTCTTCAATGTCTCTTGCAGCCCACTAATAATAGTTGGCTCTGTTTGATCGCCCTTGAAGCCAGCAATGGAGTCACCCTTGGATTGATCATCACAAAAGAGGCGGAATAAATCCACCTCTTTTCTTCCCTGTAGCGCTAGTTAGCAGTGCTATGACATAAACTCGGCTTGGTTTTGCGAACAATTTGGTTGATGGAGTCGGAGAAGATTTGGCGAATCGATCGCTCCGTCTTCCGCGCGCCGTCTTTCAAAGAGCTCCTTGGGTCTTTGGGAACCTTGGAGCTCTTCTTTTTATCACCACCGGGAGAAGGGCTGTCTTTTGCGAACATTCCACTCTTGCTTGGATCTGCATCCGCGGCCGGTCTCTTTCGATCGTAGGCGCCGATGCAATAATCGACAATCACCCTGCTCATTTCAGTGGCGGAAGACGGCCCACACCAATGGTTCCCGTTTTCAGTCTCTTTTTGCAGATGCTCGAGTATCTCTACTACAAGACTATCCCGCACGGCGCCAGTTGCACAAGAGGTAGATGTGATCAGCCATTCTGGGTATCAGTCATCAGTAACCGAAGAATACTAGCTATGCGCTGGATAAAAACATACTGTCTGCAATGATCCAGATCCAGAGTTGGCTAACACGGAGGAGACGCCAAGTGTTGGGACCTTCACGTGGTAAGTAGTTGGTAACTACCTGTTTTCGATTGCGTTCCTGTTGATCGAGGAGAGAATCCGGATCTGTTGCAAAATGGTAATAGAACTCGTCTAGCGTCGAAGATTGGTGAATGACCTCCTTTTCGTAGGCTTTGAATAGACTTCGCCGTCGGAGTACTTCGTCTGGGACGCTGTTGGAATTGTCGGTGGCCTCTTTCTCGTCTTGGCCTGCTTTGAAGTGATTCTTCTGGTGGATTCTTCCTGTGGATGACTCTTGTTCCCCACTCTGTTGCTCGGTCTCATTCTTGTGGTAGACAGAGAAGTATAAATACGGCACCTATGATTTTATGTTAGACACCAAAGGATGACTAAGTAGTCCCGGCTTCTCACATAAATCGCCGTGATATCAACCGGCTTTTGACTCGTGCTAGTGTCACAGGTTGCGGTCGTAGGAGTCTTTTTACTTCCCTTGTCCCTTTGGTCTGACAAATCCGCCGTAATCTTGAAAGTCTGTCTTTCTCCGGGACTATTTCTCACTCGGAAAGTACCACCTTCTGTTCCTTCTTGAGTGTTTGACTTCACGACATACCGAGGTCTCATGAAGCGTGAGGTGGACATTCCATCTGGGATCTGAACCCAGCTGTGCCTTAGAAACGAGGCGACTTCTGGGAAGGCTTCGGGCGAATCTTGTGCTGTTATCTTCTTCATAGCGTCCTGACCGTATGATTAATGAGTCAACATATGCAAAATGCTGGTAGTTTGGGATGCTTACCATCATCCAAACCATCTATTATTAGTCAGTTTTGGGTTTAATTGACTCGGAGCTTTAGAGAAAACTTACATTGGTGGACGGGAAATGAATCCAAGTGAACTCGGTTCCGTTTTTAGTATCTTCCCCGGCAGGACTTGGTTTTGTAGAACCTGAAGCATCATTTGGCCAATATGCAAACTCTTGGAATCGCTTCTCCGTGCCCAGTACGGTCTCTATTGGATCAGACTCGTACAAAACTTCCTTGACGGTTCGGAACTTGGCATATCGCTTGAGCTTGGTCTTGTCCTGACGCATCTGAACGATAGCTGCATAAAACTCTTCCGAGCTCTGCGTCATGCGCTCATCAGGCTTCGATAACGCGGTTGTCTCTTCGGGTCTTGTTGATTTCTCAACATGTAGGAGATCAATCATGTCGGACATGATGCGCAAAACCTTTGTTTCATCGCCTACCGCCTTTTCGTTGCTCTTGGTCCCTTGGCTGTCCTTCTTGTTGGCTGGGCGTAGGTTGAAGATGGAGTTGGAGCTGGATGCTTTTTCTTTCAGTTCTTTCAGTAGCTTTTTTCCGTTTGACATGGCCTTTCCAATATCGATGTCTTCCTTGGTCAGACTTTCCCGACGAGGAGCGGAGATTGCTGCCCAGAGCACGCGAGGGCGCCTGTGGTAAATTGCCCACTCGAAAATGGTCCATTGCGCGGGGTTCGTGTCCCGGAATTGACTCGATTCTTCCTCAGTCAGATCCTGAGATAAAATACGCGTTGCGATCTTGTGGCGTTTCGGGGACTGAGCAGCCCAGCAGAGGAGATCACTTAGATCAGTCTCCGAGCTCAATCGCTCGATGAGAAAGTCCGAAATAAACTCGAGATCTAAGGCAGCATCTTCATTGAAGGCAGTATCTTTCTTGGCGGCAATATCTTTCTTGACGGGAGCATCTTCATTGACGGGAGCATCTTCAGTGACGGTAGTATCTTCATTGAAGGCAGCATCGAAGGCGGTCTCACCATCTTTGTCAACCAAAAGAAGCTTTGCGGCATCTGTAGAGACGAACACTTGGCGTGCAAGTCTTGAGGTCTTGGTTTCAAGCGCGTCGCGCATGGCGTAGTGTAGCACAGTTCTTCGAAGATTATCGGTGACGTTGACTTTTGCCCCAAGATTGAGGAGCTTTTCGACCGCCTGCTTTGCCTTCTGCAAGGGTTCGACTTCTTCGGGTAGGTTGGCGTACAGGTTTAGTAGAGGCGTCCCCCCCTCATGGTCAGGAATGTTGATCGCATCTTCCGTAGTCTTGGAATGATCAAGTAACTTGTTCAAGATGTCGTAATTGCCTTGCTTAATTGCCGTCGTGAAGGGCGTCCATCCAGCCGAGTCTGGGATATCAAGCCGCGCACCGTTGGTTATCAAGACCTCGACAACTTCTTCATGCCCAAAGTAGGTGGCAATGTTGAGAGGAGTCCAACCCTCGCCGGGCTCGACTTGGTCAATGGTCGGACCTTGAGGGCCAAGGAGTCGAAGTACCACCCCGCTGAGCCCTTTCAAGCTAGCGAAGTGAAGAGGATACCATCCTTCGTGGTTGGCGTGTCCAACTTCAGCACCATTGTCCAAGAGCAAGGCCAGCAGCGCCTCTTCCCCAGCATAGCATGCCATGTGTACTGATTGGTTTCCTTCATCTTCCGGAACGTTCACATCCGCTCCAACGCTGATCAACCAAGAAGCTACCTTCGAGAACCCCTTCCGAATTGCCATATAGAGAGCCGTCTCCTGGCTTGGTAGTAGCGGAGTGTCGAGTTGGTCCGCCCAGGGGACCTCTCCGTTTTTCAGCTTCTGGAGGGCGTCTTCATCTTGTTCTTCATCTCGTATGAGCCTGTGCAGGGCCGTTTCTTGACTTTGGACTGCTGTATCGTTGGTTTCATCCCCTCTGACGCCAACATCGGGGGGACTGCAATCTCGCTCATCGTTGGCTGACGCGATGCGTGCGGCACTATCGGCTGGACGCTGACCTTCAGATTGGCTGGTCGCAGCATTCGTGGGGGTGATCAGACTCATTTCTGGCTCGGGGACAGAGAGTGAAAGTGGAAAGAACAAGCAGAGGTTTACTGTGTGATCATAGATTGCTGTTGAAGTACTTGATCTTTTTTTGGAGAGGATGGGAAAACGGCAACAGATGAGGAAAGGAAAAGTCGGGGTCTGCAACACGGAGACTGGGAATTGTGATAGGTCTTTGTCGACTCCTCCTCATCTGGCGAAGAGCAGACGCCTTCGAGCAAAACTGCTACATGATTCGATGCCTTATTTTTTGTCGTTGCGGCTTTTTTTGGCCCGGTTGGCACATCCTTTCAGAGGTGGCTGAAATTTTTGCAGGGACTGAATGGCCAGCCTGATCTTGGCTTCCTATTGTGAACAAATATTGATTTTCAGGCCCACTCGGTATGCCAGATAATCCATCATGGCAAATCACGTCGCGATCTTACACGTCAGACACTGTCAGCAGGTGTTCAGGTGTTGTTGAGGCCGACACATCTTACTATTTACGCCCTGCCTCTAGCCAATGAGACTTGACGTTGACCCAGACTGGCAGGAAATTACAAATCCAACGTAATGTATCACATTGGGCTGACAATGATGGCTTTGGACTTGGAGGGTTGAGTGGTCACTGCTGCAGGATTTTGCTGACAGCACATGCGGCTCTCGGCGTACTGGATCAAAGGCTACAGACTGAGAGGTAACCAAGAGAAATTCGCTCGCGACCGTGCAGCTCATAACGAGGTCGGTTTCTATGCGTAATTAATACCCATCTAAGGGAAAGCTCCGCATTGTCCTGATCGTTTATTCTTTGCCGAGTAGTACAGATAATACACATTGTTTCTCTCTGCCGTCCTCAGTGACCAACATAACGATGACGCGCTTCATGGCCCGTCTCTTCGTCCACCTGGACAGCGTACTCGCTTGTCACGACGATTTGATCCCCGTATCCAGCCCCCTGCCTCCAAGTATTACGCTGGCCCGCCAAGTTGCCACCCACAGCCTCCGCTGTTGTCACGGCCTTCATCCGTAGGACATAGGAATTATTGAAGGCGCCCTGATTTGCGTTGACGCCAACTGCCGCCGCCTTATCCGATCCTGGCAACGACACGTCGTCGCCGCTCAACTTATCACTGTTCTCGGCGGTGACGATGTGGTCCTTTGAACCCCAAGCGGTCTCAACAAGATCCCTCTCGTCTGCGCGGGGGCGAGAGCTCCCCTCGTTTTTGAAGCTTTTAAGACGGTAACCGTGGCTGTCGCCTAAGCCTGGTGTTCGACTACCGCCCTTGGAGCTGGAGACGCTCTTCTCGATGAATCTCTTGACGAGAGGGTAGACCATGGGCATGTTGGTGAGGACGAAGCTGACAAAGGACTCGCGGACCGACCAGTAGCCGGACTGTGCCGGGTCAGTGTTTCCTTTCTAGGATGAACGTGTTAGCAAGAGTTTATGAGTATTACTTGAGTGGAAAATTACCGTGAGGATGGAAACCGCTCGCAGAATGCCAAAAGCCATCTCCAGGAAACCACCGCTAAACATGACTAGGATGACAAGCTTTTTACGCCATGGCATTCTAGCCTTCCACACCATCTAGAAGTTGGACGTCAGTACTGATAGAAGCCGTATATCAGCCGGGGTGCGTACCGGGAGGGGAATCGCCATCAGATAAAAGTCAGTGATGGTGTTCATGGCCATGACGTAGATGGTCTGAATGTAGGTAATCGCCGGCATGCATGAGTCTAAACTCTGTCAGTCGGACATATTCGCGACACTTTAGTCACCCTGCGGACCGGAACTTACTTGGTGGCTCTGGCTCGACCTGCCATTGCTTTTCGAACGGAATGCACTTGAGAAACGCCACCAACAGGCAGGAGACGTAGGTGATGGGAATGATGAATCCTCCCCAGTAGGCAACGCGTTTTGCCGAGGTGACACCTTCGCTGAAGACCTATGTGTTTGAGCAAATATCCAGGCCAGTCAGGAGATGGGGTAACGTACGTCAGACGGTTGTAGTAGACGATCCAGTAGCCCTTCAACAGCCACAGCAGAGTCATGTACAGTAGAAGGCCGATGACGTGCGTCTTGGAGCCATTCGTACGGAGCTCCCACTCCGGGTTGCTTGGGTCATCGAGCAGTGCCTCTCGTTGCGCAGGCGTTATTCCGTTATTTGCCAAGCCTTTCCAGTACGCGACGACAAAGTATGCTGCGACCGACTCGGCCGTGTAGACGAGCTAAAAGCAGTAGATTGAGTCAGACATTACAGTTCATGTGACCCATGTTGATTGAGTGACGAGTATGAACGTACCGTGGCTAAGAGCATCAGGACATCGTCCCACTGCATGCGTCGACCGAACGAGGAGAACTGGCTGTAGTACCGCAGCGCCACAACCAGGTACGCCACACCCTGAAGACCCCATACCTCCTGAATGAACGAGTTGGCGGCTGCTTGCTGCTCCGCTGGAGTGGCCATGGCGGATACTGTCGCTTGTTGATCAGTTCAGGCGTCCAGGCCGATCTAAGCTATCGACATTGGCGAAGGGCGGAGGGCGCGGAAACTGGTTGATGGAGTCTGTGAGACTCTGCTGGGAAGAGACTGACGCGGATCAGAGGTAGTGGAATCTGTAAATACGGCAAGTCTAAATAGAGAGGGAGAAATGAGGAACAGCCAAGAAGGGAAGTGAGAAACACGCAACGAGTATCTGGTATTTCTCGCCCCTATCGTTTAGGCAGAGAATACTTTGTTGTTTCTTCTTTCTATCTCGTTACGTCGAACGCCGTTACATTCAACGCCGATCCAGGGGCTTGCCGATCCAGGGGCACACATGTATGTAAGATGCTATTACCATTCCCGCGTTCCCGGACTTGCTTTTGGAACTCTTGGCACGCAGCACGGGTTTACGAGTACTACTCGAGGAAAACTTTGATCTCTGATGCCACACAGCCGCAGCATAAATGCTACAGTGATAAGTACCAGCGTGGGGGGCGCCGGTACGTGGCTGGCCGACTGCCGAAACCCGGAGCTGGGCGGTCCGTCCCAGCCAAACATGCAGGGTCGCAACCGGCACGCCGAGCCAGCTCTGTGAATCAATGGCTGAAAACTCCCGCAGTCGTATGGGCTCTTTCGGGCGTCTAGTGCGTGCCACCTCGTTACGGTTGAGGATGCACTAAGATCCTTCGCGTCGGGACGATGTTACGGCACAGCGGCTTTGGCTGGACGCGGCAAGCCCCTTGCGCTTACGAGTACAACTAGTAAGGATTAAGAAGAAGAATACGCGACTTTCCACAAGGGCCAGATACGCACCTGTATAGTGTAAGAAGTATGGCGTAGCATATCGGGTTACACTCCCCTCTGTCACGGTACCATCCGTCAATGCATCTCGGTGGATTGGGGAAGTTGGGCATCATGCTATCATGTCATGCATTCCAAAGCGTACTATGTACGAAGCAATGGACAGGCAGAATTAAGCTTTCCATTCTTGTGGGCTGGGACAAGGAACTGCGTAGCAACTCTGCGGGACTCTGCAACGCTTCCCACAACCTCGCCGGCATAAGCGAGCAGATACCTGCGGGTTGACCAATTGGGACTATGCGAGAAGCCCGCAGGGATATGAAAACCCACCCCAAACCCAAAAAGACCTGAGGTTTTGCGACAGGTTCGTTTGGCAGGGACCACGGTGCTGGGAAAGTTTTCAGACCCATTCGCTCCGCATTGAGAAGCTTGGCGTCGGGCAACGAGACGGTGCTGGAGATCAGGGTCCCCCACGGCGTCCAGAGTGATTTATCAAAAGAGGGCGTCACATTTACTGACACTAGAGGCCTCGAATTCTCCAGTACAGCCCGTATCCACGAATCATTCACGCGAGGAAACAAGCCGTCACGGGGCCAAGAGGCAACGCTGGGGAGCAAGCGAGTTGACAAGTCAGAATGTGACGGCTCACCATGTTGATGTGACGAAGTTGCTTTTGCGTTTGATCGGCGCTATCTAACTGCATTTTCTTCAGCAGTCAACGGCGAAGGATTGCCAAGCCAGAGAAGACCCGTTGCACTAGAACCTGCCGAAGGCTGCTTACCGCCGATCACTCCCCCGCCAGGCCCATCTCGATATCAGCAAGGTCCCCTGTTTAGCTCCTCCGCGTAACGGTCCGCAGCCACCATCGCCCGTTGGGGGGGGTAAGGGTTGCAACGCTTCCAGGGGACCGGTTGAGGAGAGAACTTGGGAGAAAACTGCCGATCGCACTTCCTCGCCAGGAAGCGGGATAGACGGTTTACGAGTCGGGCTGCAGAGGGAGAGGTCAAAGCTGAGCGTTTCGGGCGGCGTACATTGATGCGACTTTGCCGGGGTCACGGAAACGGAGTTGGTCGCAACTACTGCCGCGATTCAGACGGGAGAGGTCGGCTCGGTAGCTATGCGATCTAGGGGAGGGATGGTGGGACAGGAGGGTTTGTTGATTGCGACGCCGTGTTGGTCCGTCGGCGACGAGGAAAGGATCAACGAATCGACCATGTCCCTCGATGGTACTTCCCACCTCCCCGCCTTTGGGCTCTATTCGGCCATTCTTTTTCCCCAACAGTGCCGTAATTTGCTCGATTTTTACTCTGCCATCAAGACGCACGATCAAAGTCTCCCACACGGATCTATTATTCACCCCAAGACAAGATGGCCAATGGACAGGTTCCCGAGTCCAATGTCGACGTGTAAGCAGGATCGATGACGTTTGCGATGCTTCCGTGTGGTCCGCAGATATGCTGATGGTTGTGATGGTTGTAGGCTCATTGTTGGCGCCGGTCCCGCTGGGTAAGAAGACAGCCCCCTCACTGGTATACTATGACATGTCGGAATCTGACCGAGGGTGCGTCGCAGACTGATGGCGGCGGCGTGGATGGCGCACTGCGGTGTCAAAGCGCGTATTGTGGACAAGAGAAACTCCAAGATCTTTTGTGGCCAGGCGGACGGGCTGCAATGTCGTAGCCTCGAGATCCTGGACAGCCTGGGCTTCGGCGACCGGGCGTGGAAGGAGGCCAACCACATGATTGAGGTGAATCCGTGTATCGCTTACCGGTTGGAATGTTGTATGCTAACAGCTTCGGCAGATCTGCATGTGGGTGAGTAGACACGATACACTGTAGCTCGTTGCCAGCAACAGCAACTGCAGGCAATGAAGATGAAGCCAAGCTCACGCATCACGTAGAACCCCGGATCAGACGGCGTCATCCGGCGCTCCGACCGCATCCCCGACACCATCGTCGGCCTCTCGCGCTTCCAGCAGATCGTGCTGCACCAGGGCCGCATGGAGCGCTTCTTCCTCGACAACATCAAGAAGTACTCCAAGGACGGCATCAAGGTCGAGCGCGCCGTGCTGCCCGAGTCGCTGCACATCGACGAGGCCAAGCTGCACGACGCCGCCGCCTACCCCGTCACCGTCACGCTGCGCCACCTAACCGACGACGAGGCCACGCCGGCCCAGCAGCCCACGGCCAGCAAGACCCAGGCGTCCGACGGCCTCTTCCGCAGCAACCTGGTCTTTGGCGACGAGGCCGCCGACGACAACGACGCGCTGCTCCGCAAGGCCCGCGACCGGGATGCCGCCGGCGAGGTCGTCCACGCCAAGTACGTGCTGGGCTGCGACGGCGCGCGCAGCTGGGTCCGTCGCCAGATCAGCCTTGAGTTGCAGGGCGAGGCGAGCGACTTTATCTGGGGCGTCATGGACATTATCCCCAAGACCGACTTTCCGGATATTCGCATGCGGTGCGCCATCCACTCGGCCGAGAACGGCAGTCTGATGATCATCCCGCGCGAGAACAAGCTGGTGCGTCTGTACATCCAGCTCAAGGAGGTGACGCCCGACGCATCAGGTCGCGCGGACCGCTCCAAGATCAGCCCGGACCTCATCTTTAAAGCCGCGCAGAACATCATCAGCCCGTACACGCTCAACTACGAGTACTGCGACTGGTGGACGGCGTACCAGATCGGACAGCGCGTCGGCACCGCCTTCGACGCGCACGACCGCGTCTTCCTCGCCGGCGACGCGGTGCACACGCACTCGCCCAAGGCCGGCCAGGGCATGAACGTGTCGATGCAGGACTCGTTCAACCTGGGTTGGAAGGTGGCGCTGGTGGCCAAGGGCATCGCGCAGCCCAGCATCCTCAAGACGTACCAGAGCGAGCGCCGCCGCGTGGCCCAGGACCTGATCGAGTTCGACCACCGCTTCAGCCGCCTGTTCTCGGGCCGCCCGGCCAAGGACGTCATGGACGAGGAGGGCGTCAGCATGGAAGTCTTCAAGGACGCCTTTGAGAAGGGCAACCTGTTCGCCTCGGGATTGTCCGTCAACTACGGGCCCAGCAACCTCGTCGTCAAGGCCGGCGATCCGCTGGCCCAGGCCGACGGCGCCAAGGTCGTCGCCCCGCCGGCCGTTGTCCGCTCCGAGGCCGAGCTCGCCGGGAAGCAGGCCCTGGCTACCGGACTGCCCGTCGGCATGCGCTTCAACAGCTTCAAGGTGCTCAACCAAGCCTGCGCGCGCCCGTACCACTTCCAGGAGCGCCTCAAGGCCGACGGGCGTTTTCGAGTGGTGCTCTTTGCCGGCGACGTGCTCGACGCCGCGCAGAAGGCCCGCGTCGACGCTTTTTGTAAGCTGCTCGACGACCCGGCCAGCTTCCTCCATCGCGTGACGCCGGAAGGTGCCAAGATTGACAGCGTCATCGAGGTGCTGACGATTCACTCGTCCAAGCGCCAGGAGACGGAGCTTCTTCGTGATTTCCCGTCTATCCTGCGGCCATATGACGAGCACGTTGGCTACGATTATGAAAAGGTGCACGTTGATGATGTGAGCTACCACGAGGGCTACGGCGACGCGTACAAGAACTATGGTGTGGATAGGAAGCGGGGATGTGTCGTCGCTGTGAGGCCGGACCAGTATGTGGCGTGGGTTGGCGCCTTGGAAGACTTTGATGACTTGTCCAAGTACTTTGAGGGCTGTCTGATCATGAAGGATGCCCCCGCTGCCGGTGCCATCCCTTTGCGTTGAATTGGTAGTAGGACTTTAACGTAGAGGAGATCCATATAGATTCAATAGACACTACCAATCTCTAAATGATTACAGTGTGATATTCCAGTCTAGTACGGTCACCCTGCAGCTCTGTAGGCTATGAATTAGCAGTCTCTTCGATTGGTTCAAAGGTTGAGAACATCATGGATTATTATATCGAGGACGCGTTGCTACTATCACCAGGATAACACGATTCTTTTCCACAATTTTTCACAATTTAAGCATCTTTTGAACACAATGCCTCCCCAGTTGCTTAAGGTAACAGACGAACAAACAACGGTCTGAACCACATTCTATTGATTCTCGTCATTATTAAACTTCCTGCAACCCAACCCTCGTGAATCATTAACCCTGAATCCTGAGGGGATCACGTGAATTCGCGTCATCAACGTGCCTGACCCGAGTCCCGGATTCTGAGCGATTCCTAGACATCAAGCTCCTAGGCGAATGCACACATTCGCAATTTATTCAACCTGCTTCTATTTTACAAAATCCGAGACTCAGATATCGTCTTTCGTTCTCCTGATAATGGCCCGCACACGCAGTACAAAGGCTGAGACCAAGCCAGCGCGTAAACAAACAACCATCTCAAAAACCTCATTCAAGCATAGTGCCGCAGCGCCCTCGCCTTCTGCCGCCGAAGCCAAACGTATCACCAAGATCAAGCATGATACCAAGTCCAATTCTTCTAGATCCTCCTCTCTCGTGCCGGAACGAGTCCTAACCGACGTGCTCTTGGCCATCCAACCCATTCACTTGAGCAACATTGTCAAGCAACGAAAGAACCACGAGTATCGAAACTACCGACTTTGCGATGGCGTACAGCGTTTATGGCTTTATGAGACGCGAGGAACCAAGCAGGATAAGGGTTGTGCGGCAATCACGCAAGTTTTACTCAAATGCTCTTAAACAAGTGCCATCGTTCAAGCTAACAACCCTCAGACATATCGCTACTATTCCCTTGGACATCCGTCACAGTCCTGGCAATGTACCAGAGGTTCCCTTCGGAATTGATAATGCAGAGTTCAATGCTGGCTTGGAACAGTCCGGCTTTGGGTATCCGATTCTTGAACTTTACCAACTTGTCAAGCCAATCACGCTGGATGAGATGAAGAAGACATGGGGAGTAAGTGCTCCGATGGGGTGGCGATATGTCAAGGTGGACATGTGGGAAGACAGATGGGGATGCGACGAGGCGAGTAGGCAAGAGAAAGTATCGCGGGTTTTCTGAAAGTGGAATGCATTGTTTGGCTGAAAGCAACGAAATGTTTCGATCATGAGACTTTCGACCAGACTGGAAGGCGTCCTTTGCCAAGTGAGTTGTTGTGGGGGCCCTGAGGCAGTGAGAATTCCCTCTTCAAATGATGATACTACTAGGCGAATGGTACCTACCCTGTAGGTCAGCGGTCGTGGACGGGGCGCAAGCAATTTCGCGGATTGGACGAGCTGTTTATTTCAAAAGAAAAGGAGGGCTGAGAAAATAATGCAAGAAATTAAAATGAAGATGTAATAAATGATATAGAAACTCAAGGTTGAAGTAGGGATCCATCAAACTCTTAGTCCCGCGTCGCTGCATTTTCGTGCTGTGGTGTTTGAATGGTTGACAGTCCGGCATTCCGCCCCCATTGGAGGAAATTGGTTGCCTCCCGACAGCATGTAAGCGACAGAGACACGGAGAGTGCCTCTAGTTTGCCTTGTTTGCCCTGCGTTTTCCATTCCGCTCAAAGCCTGATAGGAAGCCGACATGGCCCCAAAAACGCCCAGCGCTTGCAGTACGCCACCTGCTGCACCTTTTGGCGCTACGGGTACAGCCTGAACCTGATTCACTCCGCCCGTGTGCCACCCGGCCTAGAGCCTGTCCTGAGTGACTTGGGAGTACATGGCCCTGTCTGCGGCCCAGCAGTGCGCTACCCTCAGCTGGAAAATAGGTTGACTAGGTACTGCATTCGGTGGGGAAATACGAGCAGCTTATTGCGGAACGCCCTGTGGCCTGGATCTTGGAGAAGTCGGGAGGGTCAACACCCAAACACACCCACATCTACTACCGCTGCTCATCCCTCTCGCTGTAATCGCCATCCCCTCCCACTCAGTCATTTTTGCCATGCATGTCGTCCTCACCCAACTCGCCCTGGTCACTGTCCCCCTTGGGGAGGGGACCGGCCTGGCAAGAACCGCTCCGTAAAACGACAGCCGCCTCAAGCCTCCAGAGCGACCAGTACGACCGGTTCCCTCTTGCGGAGGTCCAGGCTTTGACAGACGCCCTGCTGCGAAACTCGTACACCGGCCTCCTCTCACGCGGCATCGAGCCCCAATCGCGCGAATGCGAACAGCTCCTCATCGCCGAGACGAGCAAGCTCAGAGACGAGACCTTTACCGAGGAAGCTGGCCTTTTGGCCTGTTTGCATGCCCTCCCGCCGGACATTGCCTACGGGCAGCTCATCACGCTGCAAGAACGAACCGAAGTGTCCGACGCCTTCTTCCGTCGCCGCGTCCGAGCCTACTTGCAGTGCCTGATGCTGGCGTACCAGGCGCGACGGGATATCTTTAGCGAAGATCCCTCCGCGGCTGCAAAGGAGTTGTTTGAGGTGGTGAGGGAGCACGGAGGCAGACAGCACTTTCCGCGGGTCATCGGTCTTCTCCGAAGCATCGGCCAGAACGAGTGCCAGGACTTTTTACCCGTCAAGTTCGTCCGCGAGACGCTGCGGTATGTCTGCTACAAGGAAAACCTCGACAAGGAACTACAGAAACTCTTCAGTGCTCACAGGTGGCTCTCCGCCTACCGGCTCGTCAACGGGCTGAAGCAAATCTGCAGTCTATCGATGCCTGCTGGCCTCGTCCAGAAAATCTTCCCTCACGTCTCTATGTGGGGTTCGTGGACACCGAATCCTACCAGAATTCGGCTTTGGGAGGAGCCCATTTTGCGTCCTTACCGAGATGCTTTGGCGCCGATCCTCAGCCTCGAGGGACCAGACACGACGAGAAACCATTATGAGACGCTTCGCCGGTCCAGTCCTGGTATCTTCGGCCGACAAGTCTACAACCTCCCCGCAAGGAACGGGCGATTCATTTTGGATGATTTGCTATGCGTTTTTGATGCGGCTGTGACAAAGGGCGTCGAAGCTATCCAACTGTTCATTACCGTCTGCGTTGAACCGAGGGCAATCAACTGGGACTGCCTCGAGCGGATTGAAGCGGCGCTGGAATTGTCATCGGGGGCAAGCATTCAAAAACTCAATAACTTTCTCCGCGCAATCCGGAGTAATGATTCATCCAAGAAGATGCACGCCATATATGCCGCGCTGCCAGTTATTCAGTCCACGGCTCAACTGCAGAGCCTGTTTGGCACGACTGGCGATATCGCATATCGCGGACCCGAAATTTTATCCGAGGCACAAGCCCAGCTGTGTAGTAAACTCGATGGCGGAAACCCTAGCCAGTTATTTGCGATACAAGTCGTCCGCTTGGGTCGGGCTCTGGCCTCGGCAACCTGGCTTCACGAGCACTGGACCGAGGAATACGTCGGGATGCTGCGAAATATCCCAAACGAAAGCGCCATTTCCCTCACGTTCCAGATGATGGCCAATGCACCGCGGGACAGCCAGCAAGTACATCGTGATGCGATTGCAGCCCTGGTTTGTGCCAGCAGTCCCCACGGCCTATCCTCAAGAGCAGTGGACATTGTAGCATTCACACTCTTGCTGGACGACCCAATATGGTCGATGCCGCTTGACCGCGACCGCAACACCCTGCGAGAGCACTTTTTGCGCGAGATGAGGCAGGGCTTCGACTCGTCAGACGCCATAGCCTGTGTAAAGCAGGCGCAAAAGGAACACGATACATTCGTACGTGAGCTGTGCGACCTCGTTGGCGTGGACACGGACCTGGCCTGCGTCAATCTGACAGCCTACCTGGCGCGATCCATGGTGAAAAGGAACCAGGTGCAGCCTCCAGCGGAGTGTTGGCGACGGTTGCTGCTGCGAAAGATGCGCCGCAGACCGACGGGTTTGCTGCAGCGTTGTGGCGAGGCCTTGACGCCGACGACGTGGCAGGACTGGAGACGTAATTTGCAGTCCTTGTATGGCACAAGACATTACGATCCCGAGGGCAGACTTGGGTTTACACCGGAGGCGTTCAACGCTATTACGGCGCGGAAGATTTCCATTGGAAGAATGGTGAGCACGAGCACGTATTCGACGGCTAGCACAGGGACAGGGAGGGAGTGAGGACGCCTGGGAACAAGAGATAGAGACTAGATATGGTAATTTACGGGCGTACGATCAAACTTGATAGCGTAATTTGTTATTTCAGACTGCTCGCCAGAAGGGTTTTGATGTACAGCGAAATAAATTAGACATTTGCATCATTTTCCATTCCTTTCTATGCATACAACTCTAGTGACAATCTGCCGTACTAAACAGTTTTATCCGATTACGATTACCAATCTACTCAAGCTACCAAATCACTCTTCAGACACTGGCGGATGCTGTCTTGTCGTAAATCGGTTGAGCATCTCTCGTGACTTGACTCGAGGCACCCCGGGCGTGATATTGTCCATGGGAAAATCCGAGTTGGACGGAGTGCGGAATCCCGACTTACGGAAGATGGAGGAAAGGGCAGAGCCGTTGCGAGAGCCAAGCGAGCTGTAGTCTTTGCCCTCTTTGGGATCCAGTTCACCGTATCGAGCGCGCAAGTGGGCTATACATTCCATCGCCGCCTTTCTCTTGTCGTCCCTTTCCATGGACAGGGACGATGATAGCGGTCCGGTAGCTAGGATGATATCGAGCTTATTTTCAACGTCTCTGAGAAGATCTTCGAACCGAGGCGATTGTTGTCTGCCACTGTTGGTCTCTTCCCGTAGCGTCTCGAGGATGTGATTTCGAATATCGGATCCGACAAGTTCGGCGTCGTTGCTGCCCATGTCGAAGCTCCGACTGACGGACCAAGCTATGAACGCCAAGGAGATGAGTTGGAAGATACTGAGTGCTCCGTACGAGACATCTTTGGCTAGGACTTGATCCTGGCGCTTGGCTGCCCCTCTGTAGACCTGGGCGATAAAGGCTAGCTGCAGGATGTACCGAGCAAGCAGCAAAATGGTAGCAAGGAAAAGAAGTCCTCGCGTCTGGAAGCTTTGGTTAGCTGAGTTGATGAAGTTTGAAGAAGAAGACCAACCTTGCGGACTTTGCCATTGAGGTGCCTTGCGCGCCAGATGGCAGCCGCGGCGACACTGGCCGTCAAAAGACTGCAGCCAAAGAAGAGCGTTGCCATGGCCAGCTCAAAGTCATTTCGCTTGGTGGCAATATCGGCAATGGCATTCAAGTTGACGAACTCAACCCATACAATGGACAGAACCAAGTTGAGGATGGTGTAGAATAGCGACACAATGAAGACCAGGAGGTTGACAAACTTGGCCGCAAACCACAGGATTCCCTGGGTTTTCTTGGCGAACCGGCTCTCGACCTCCTTCCAGACAAGTGTATATGTGCCCCAAAGGATGAGATTCGTTGAGCCGACGAGGAAGAATTCCCACAGAGCGGGGAAGACGATGTACCCGCACGGAGCGGCGACGTGGTAAGTGTGGAGGAAGCGGTCGAAGACGAGGCCGGAGTAGGAGCTGTCGGTGGGTGGTTAGTTCGGACATGCGAGGACAATTAAAAGTGTCTTGGACTTACAAGAAGAGAAGAATCGTGCCCAGGCCGATGTATCTGAACTCGGGCCACGTCGGAGACGGCTTGTGGGCCAGGAAGTGGAAGCCGTAGGCCAGACTGGCTGAGAAAAACCACCAGATGAAGACAAAGACTGCGTCGGCCTTGCTGTCCGGGCCGGGAAGCGGCTGCTTGGACAGCGTCCACAGAGTTTTGGTTTCCATGGCGGGAGATGGTGCAAGAAGGAATGACGGTAGGGAATGGCGTTTCCCTAAGGAGATGGAAATGCAGAGCTGGAGCAAACAGCACGATAACGCAACAAGAATCAGAGGAAAGCTCTTGAGAAACTGGCGACGAGCGGCTCTGCTAATCCAGACTGACGACAGTGCCTTGCCAGAGCCTACTCCAGCCCCAGACGCTGGCTGCCATCTTGGCCTCAGCCTTAAGCCGCCCTGCATAACTAGTTCGTCACCGGTCCAAAGTCACGGCAAGTATCTTCAGTATTCTCGGCTGGGTACATCCAGCTACCTCGCTCCAAGATTAACCCCGCCGTTTGCCCCGGCGCTCGCGGCACAGGGATGAGCCACGGTTGAGACGAGGGCTTTACGGTGCAAACTATGCGAACCGCGAGTCTCAGCGCAGCGTGTAAGCAGCTCCCAATCTGCGAGAATGCCATAGGCTGCTCCCGTCCCGGGTGCATGCGTTGGCGCTGGCGTTAGGCGACGAGGCGCTTCTAGGTTCGGGTGACGGCTCTAGACTGGTTGCATGCGTGGGGTAACGATAACGGTGGAAGTGCAAGTATTCGTACGCGATGACATGCACCCGACAGCCTGACTTTGCAAATTCTGCCATTGGCTTGGCGATCAATCCTGGCCCCCCGCAAAGTAACAGCTGCAGCCGGCATCGGCAGGGTGACCAGGATGTGTGATTACGAATACTAAGCGAGTGGGAGTAGGCTCGACGTTTTCAGCTGGCTGCAGTGGATGGCTCCCTTGCGGCAAGTCGCGAGGCAATTATAGACTCGGTGAGGCAGAGTTGGGCGCCAAGGTGCCATGCCGGCGGTGCACTTTCAAGCTCGTCTCAGGCGTGGCTGTCGATGGCGCGTGGTGCTACGGAGTGCAGGAGGCCTACAGATTACAGGAGGCCTACAGAGTGCAGGAGAAGGCTTATTGGAGCGTCGGGGTTGAAACTGGCTGAAAGTGTACGCGCTGCATTGCTGGTGGCCAGGCAAGAGATGCCCTCGTGGCAATAATTAAGGGTGGCAGCTATGAGAATAAGCCAGGGATTGTGTCGGGTATACGAAGTACATGGGAGATCAATGATTGATCTTGGGTATTTTAGTACCAGCAACATACCTAAACAGGTGCCCTTGAGAGTGGTGGAGTAATAAACCTCCAAGTAGAAGCTGTAGCAGACGGGACATCTCACTCCGGTCACTCAAGCAAACCCCCCCCCTCGAGGAACAACCGTCAATATAACCGTCAATCAATATACATAGAATCAACAACACATCAAAACTGCCCCGGCTTCAACGCCACAAAATCCCCCTTGACAATGGTCCTCGCCGTCTGCAAATCCTCGCGCCCATCACCAACCCTCGTAAGACACGGCTGCGTCATGAGATCCACCTGGAGCGTGTCGTAGCCCAGATCCGCATCATCCCTGAAGCGATCCCCCACAGCGACGCTCTCGCCGTGCTCGCACGTCTCCATGTAGACGTGGGCCCGCTGCGAACCCATCTCCAGCGCCAGCGTGCCCAGCCCCTGCACGAAGCTGGCGACTTCGTCCCAGATCCTCGGGTCGAGATGCGTGTTCGCTACTTGCTGTAGTGAGGATACAATGTCCTGCGTGACGGCCTGGATGTTTGCGTGGAAGAGCCGGGTGTATTTGCTGTCGGTTTGGTCGGCGGCACCGTTCGCAACTGTCTTTGCCAGAGCGTCGAAGAAGCTTGCCCGCCATGTGTTTAATTCCTTGGTGTCGGGGAACATGACCCGCACCCCACTGGGATCTACAGTCACCCGTTAGCATCTGATGCAGTTTGAAGCACCCATCGTCACTTACCCGATGGATCCGGCACCGTAAACAGCCGCCGCAGCTGATCCAGCTCCTCAAAGCCTTCACCACTACTCCCCAGCGCCCCAAAGCCAAGCTGGCGGCTGTAGAACCCCCGCAGGATGGACCGCCAGCACACGCTGCGCACAAACTTGGGCCAGTTCCGCCCGCCCTGCTGGGCGTTCCTGGCGAAGAAGCCGTTGGGGTCGAGGTGCTCGGCTAAAGCGTACGTCTGCGGGCGCGGGACCAGCTTGATGAGGTTGTTGATGCCGCGGGTGAGCTTTTGGAAGCGGTTGCGGAAGTCGTCGTCCGAGATGGCTGTGTAGCTGCCCGTGTTGCTGTAGCTGGCCATGCGGCGGCGGAGTTCTCGGAGGTTTCGCTCGAGGATTTCCATGTCGTTCTTGTGGGTTGATTGTAGTGCCTGAATCGCTGCTTTGTGGCTGGCGACCATGTCCCTGCTGGCAGCTTCATGCTGTTCAATCATTTCCCTGCTCGCAGCCCCGTGACGAGCAACCGTGTCGCTGATTTCGCGTTCCTTGATCTCAATCTCATGCTTGTGGTCTCGCGACAAGGCCTCAACCCGGGACTGGAACTCGAGTCTGTCTTTTTGGATCTGGTCCCGGAAAGCACCTCTCTCTTGATCCATCTGGCTTTTGAGAGCGAGCCGTTTCTGCTCCAGCTGGGCTTTGAGGGTCACTTTTTCTTGCTCCATGTGGTCTCTGAAGATTTCCATTTGACCAGCATATTCCTGTTCGACGCGCGACATCTCGTTTTGGTGGAAATCCACCCACTGTCTTTCGATATCTTGCTTGGCTTCCAGCAGCTGACGGTAAGCTTGTTCAGCATGGTTTTGCTTTTCCTCGGCCTGCTCACGCTCTTGCTCGACCTTGTCCCGCTCATTGGTAATGTCATTTACCGTGTTTTGGAGAGATGTGGCGGTTTGGGTCTTGATTTGGAGATCTCGCTGCAAACTGGCGATTGTTGCGTTGGCCTGTTCAAGTTGCTGTTTCTGATGTTTCTGTAGTTTAACACGGCTGGTATCTGATGCTTGTATAGACGATAATTTCCTCTTGAGCTCGACATTGTCGCGCTGGTAAATGTCGAGGGCGCCGGCTTGTTCGATCAGCTCCGAGTCCCTTTGCTTTTCTTCCGCCAGCTTGGTTTCCATCCAGACAAAGAGTGTCGCCAGGCGATCGAATCGCGGGTTTTTGGGGACGTTGTGCATCCTGAGGAATTCATCCAGACGTCTTTGGTCGCTAAAGTCGCTTTCGTCAATGTTGGTGGCCTGTGGACTGGGCTTCTGCGGCTGACTGGGTTTCTGCAATTGACTCGGCTTGAGATCTTGCGAGTCGCGCTTTCGGGGGGCCAGGGGGAATGATCGTTGCTGCCGCGGCTCTTCCTGTGCAGGCTCTCCATCGGATTCAGGATGCGAAAAGTCAATGTCGAGATTTCCCTGGTCGGCTTGCACAGGATCGAGGTGAGGTGGAGTGCGAATATCATGGCGCACAGAATCGAGGTAAGGAGTGCGAACATGGTGGCGCGCAGGTTCAGGCGCAGAAGGTGTCGTCTTGGGATTGTATACCGCCCTGGCGCTTTGAAGTGCCATCGATACTGGTGGATTGACGTCGTGCTGCGCGTCGGGACTGTAAGGAACGTATTGACGCGAACCAGGCCGAGAAGTGTGATTTAGGCCGACAGGTGGTTCGGCACCGTTTCCTCGGGATGCTATGCTTGCATTACGTGGTCGAGGCGTTGAAGAGAGCTCGGCTGGCTGTTGAACGGATTTTCTTTTGATGGGCGCTGAAATTGGACTTGTCGGGGCCTCGACAGGCTCAGAAAGCGGAGGAGAGACTGCGGCCAGCTCGACTCGGGCTTCATTGTCTGGGAGCTCGGCAGCAGGACCGTCGCTTTCGGGTTCTGGCGATGGATTCTTGTTCGCAATGGCAGCTTCGGGGTTTCTGAACATGTCGCTGGGGTTTTGGAACATGGGTTTGTATCTTGACGTGGCAGGCGAGTCGGACTTGTCTTGGTAGACTTGGGCCTGTAAAACACGGATCGCCGGTGCGGCATCTTGGTGATGCTTGATGCCATTGCTCACGCCATTACTGACCCCAACGGCTTCATACTGTCCTTCCTGAGCATTCGACTCTGACGTTTTCTGTATGGGAAACTCCTCAGACGTCCTCGGCCGGGCAAACTCGTTGGCAATGGGCGTTCCGGTGTGCACGTCGTAGTCATCCGGCCGCGACTCGTCGGGCGTCGTCTTGATGAAGTCCTGGGACGGCAGGTCGTCATCCTGCCTGTGCGACTGACGGCCGAAGCTGAGCTTGTCGCGAAGCTTGCCGAAGTTGCTGTTGTCAATCTTGCCGGGCTCGCGGGTTTTTGTCCTGGTTCTGCCAATGTGCAGCTTGGAAATGACCGACGCCATCGCAGTGGGTGAAGCGGAGAGCGACGGAGGCAGGATAGTAGTCGGAGCGTCTACTCGGCGAGTTTGGCCTTCGAAGATGGTGAGCCCGGCAACTGTGACTTACCTTGTCTTGTCCAATTCCGGGATCGCTGAACAAATGTTCCAACGAGAAGCCTCGAGTCTGGAACCAGGCTGTCAAACGTTGAATGGGTGTGAACCGATGGCATCCCTGCAGTTGCCGGCGCGAAAGCCTTGGAGGCAACCTGTACTCGTCCACAGGCATCACAGTACCGCATGTACTTCAAGCCTGTACGCCTAGACCCCGGCCCAAAATCCTCCTTGCAGCTTATGCGCCTTCGTTGCCTTTGCAGTTCAGCTCGACGCCACTAAAACTAGTCTGAAAATACCCCAGGCTGTGAGATGATGGGGACACGCTTGCCATTGCTCTGTCTACACCCGAGATGCGCGCACTACTTGCTCCTCTGTGGCCGTTGTCTGCTCTGTAATACTATCTTATCTCCATAAATTCTAACTGCTGTATTCGTAGCTTTCATCCCAGGTCCGTTGACTTGCCATCATCCCATTATCGTGAACCACTTAGACTCAATGTCGTATCAACGAGTCCCAGCTCAGTGGGAACACGAGCCGCGGTTCATCATCTGCGTCGACTACGGCACCACTTTCTCCGGTAAGAGCCTGCCGCTACTCCCCAGACCAGCCGCCAGCTAACAATCCATTGATCAGGCGTCGCGTGGACCTTGACAGCCGGAGAGACTCCCACGCTCGCCGACGTCAACGTCGTCGCCAACTGGGGCCGCATTGCGCAAAAGGTTCCGTCGCTGTACACGTACTCATCTAGCGAGGGCGAGCTATGGGGCTACGACATTGGCGACAATGCCTACGTGATCCGGTGGTCGAAGCTCGATCTTGAAGCCCCAAAGCGAGTCGATGCTCTCATTGCACTGAAGCGGACCATCCAAGAAGCCGCTTATTTGAACTTTGGCTCGGATAATGTCCTGAGCAGCCATATCCCGCGCCATCTGATCAAAAGCACATCCGACGTCATCACCGACTATCTGATGGAGGTTGCGAATGCCACGCGCCTGGATATCGAGAATAAGAGGGACCCAGAGACACTGCGACAGTTTCCGATTGATCTGGTCATTACGCACCCTGCGGTATGCCCTCTAACATTCATCTCGGCATCTGGTAATATCGCTGACCCGATCGCTAGGAATGGGATCACAGAGCTCGTAACCTAACATTTAGAGCCGTCAACGAGGCTTTCCGCCACGTCTTCCACGAGATTGAGGACAGCGGCGGCGTTGTCCGTCTCGCCACGGAGCCAGAGGCGTGCGCGCAGTTCACCATGAGATGTGGTCAAGACCAGAACCTGAATCGACTCAAAAAGGTATTCTGTCGCTCAGCAAGACTTCTGGCAGTTGCCGTAGATGCAAGCAAATGCTAATGCTCGCTAGGGGGAATGCTTCATTGTTGTTGATGCTGGTGGCGGAACAGTTGTACGGCCGACTTTCCATGAGAAAACAGATTATTGCTGACATGCACAGGATCTGGTCTCCTACATCGTTGAACAGGTAGAACCAACTTTCGAAGTCAGGAAGATTACAGACGTATGCGGTCAGTTTTCCAATCTAGTTGATGCCACTTCTTTATCACGACTAACGTATCCATCAGGTCGTAAATGCGGAGCTTCGCGCATCGACGAGTCCTTCACGAGGTTCCTGCAAGAAAGACTTGGCCAAGATTACGACCAACTTCAAAACCTCGATGGAACCCTCCCCGAACAACACGGCCGAGGATCCCACTTCATCCTCAACCGCCGACGCCAAATCCTCCTCAACAAGTTCCAGGAGATCAAACACACCTTCGAGGGCCCTCCGCGTCGGGGCCAGCCAGAGCGGTACGAGATGCTGGACCTGATCGAAGGCATCGGGGCCGAGAATGACCCAGCGAAGGGGATCCAAGATGGCCTGCTGCAGATATCTAGGTATGCAGCCCATTCTTAGCAGATCGGTTCCATCCTCGTTGACATGGCTGCAGCGCGGATCTCGTGACCATGTTTAAAGAATCCGTCAACGGGACCATTGAGCTTATTACGCAGCAGCTCACGTTGGTTGATCAGCAGAGACTCAGAGTCAAGGTGAGATTTCCGTCTTTGCTGCTTGTCGTCTGTGACTGATGTGTGAGTAGACGATATTTCTCTCGGGTGGGTTTTCTGAGAGTCCATATCTGCAGAACCGCCTGAAGGCGCTCGCACGCGGATGGAGGCTCAACCTTGGCTACGGCAACGACCGGTAGGTCAATACTAACTGTTCTGCTTCTTCCACGCTGACTGGTAGTTTTAGATGGTCTGCCGTTGCCCAAGGTGGTGTTCTCATGGGCCTCGGGCTCGGGTGCAGACCACCGCCTCCCTGCAAAGAGTGCCCGTTCCACATCGGAGTTGTTCTCGCCGAGCGATGGACTGTGCACAAGCACGAACTGAGCCAGCACTACACCGACGCCTTTGACAAGGTATCGAGAGCAAAAGAAAGCATCAAGTGGCTGGTGGCAAAGGGAGACCTCATCACGCAGGACGAAGGCATCGAGACGACGCAGTCCATCGTCAAGAAACTCAGCTCCAACGGCAACCGGGCCGGCACTGTGACCTTGGTCTTTGCCGAGTTCGAAGCCACTCCGCAGCCGCCGACCCGATTCGAAGACATCCCCCTCAACAGTACGTCTTGTTCTACTTTACACGCCCTGGGGCGAGTCGCTAACACCTGCAGGCCGACGGTGGACCAAAGACCTAGAATTCGACCTTGGCGGCGCACTGCTCGACCGCGTGCCGAACCAGAGGTACTTCCAGGCCGAGATGCAGCTGGATGTTAGTGTCGACCAGCAAGGCGTGCGGTGCGAGCTCCTCACTGGGCGGACGAAGGACTTCATGGGGCGTACGGGGGCGCCTGGAACACTTTTGGACTCCCACGCGGAGTCATTTGATAATCCTGCGGGGTGAGAGACGACGGCTCCTTGCATGTAAACTAGGCGTTGATTGGGCCTTGCCGTGAAAGTCGCCGCTTGTATCTCTGTTTGTATAGCCATGTACCGAATAATAAGGCTGTTGGAGTGGAACCCTTGCTGCATCTCTTGGCTTCATCACACAGCCACTTTGTCTTGGCGAGCGGCAGGGAACAGCCGCAGAGCCGCCCGTTTATCCAGTTTCAACTTGGGAGACGCAACTGCGCCGCCGATCCCGGCTGGACATGCGGGTACGGGACACTATCGACGCGGCGTGCAGGTGGCTTCAGCCGTTTCAGGGCTGTGCCGTGTTGAAATTAGCATCGCACATGGCCTGGGAATGGTCTGGACAAAGCCTGGATGTGACCTTGGCGGTCGGCTCGCCAGCTGCAGGACTAGTCCATGGCGAGGTTGAATTAGGCGTCCTGGCCTGCTGCCACGCTGTGTCGCCAGAGTTTCTGCTGCCTGCTCATCGCAAGTTTGCCTTTCTGTCGTTTCTGCCTTTCTGTCTTTTCTGCATTGCGTTGCATTCTGCGGCACAACTGCTTCAATTGTGTTGCCGTCACGCGCATCCGTCCTCACTTCATTCTCCAACGCCTCAAGACACAATGGACTCGTGGAGAGGGCAAAACTACTACACCACAAACACCACAAAATGGATCCAGCTGATGAACTCCAGCACCGCAGAATGGCGCATCGGCTACTTTCCCGCCAACGTCGTCGCCATCCCCGGCCGCCTGAATGACACTTACAACTTCCCCTCCAACACCACCGTCATCCAACACGCCTCAAAGACCACCAACCAAAAAGTCCCCCCCGAATCCGTCGTCTTCATCGTCGTATCCCTCATCGTCGTCCTCTGCATGATCTGGTGGACATCCGCCAACCGCGCCGAGATCTTCAGCCCGCGCAAGCCGCAAGCCTGGAAATCGACCGAACCCGCCGCCGCCATCATCCCCGCCGCCTTCGTCCAGGCCGTCGACTTTGACCACCAGCTACAGAACTTTTACTACAACGGCGACAAGTCCCTCCCCGAGGCGCGTGAGAAGGATCCCAGGGCAGATGTCATCACCACCGAGGACATCGAGCACGCCGGCGCGCTGTTCCGCAAGATGTACGGCCTGGACATGAGCCTCTGGGCGACGCAGAACTCGCGCCAGGTCACGCCCGCGCAGCGCAATGTGATGAAGCACCAGAGCGATGCTATCCTCGCCGAGGTGAGACAGCTGGTTGGCGCGTGGAAGGCCAACATGGACAGTCCACACACGGCTCCTGCGACCGAGGCTGAGTTGCGGCAGATGAATGAGATTCAGGACCAGCTCAATAGTATTGCCGAAGAGCGGTATCCGGATAAGACGCCTCTGTATGCGAATTCCGAGGCTGGGTACACGGGTTCTGAGCGGAGGAGGCGTGCGAGGGAGTCGCGCAGCAGCTTGGCTCGGTGATTTGGATAAAGATTGGGTTTATTCTCCTGTATGAATACTAGTAATGGCCATCCGCCTGCAACCTTGTTATCCGTCAAGTAATTAAACTCGGTGCGCTTCGACTACCGCACTGCCTTGTGACGTTTCTGGGCGTCGCCCAACTCCTCCTCAGCCGGTCTCTTTCCTACCACATGGCCATCACCCGCCTCCCCCTGCTGGCCCTTTTCTCCCGCACCGTCACCACCCGGGCGGATGCCCTCGAGCAATACCAGCTCTCGGTACCCATCTTCCCCAAGAAGCTTTTTCAGATAGTCACCCTTGAGCGGCTTCATCCTATCTTCGAGAGCCTTCATCGGCGGCTCGAAGAGGTCAAGGTCTCGCTGAAACATCGTCTTTTTCTTCATCACCGTGAACCACCGGGGAGTGTCACTGAACATGGGCCCCTCCCAAACCGTCTCCCAGTCAAGAACCCCTTTGCGGTAAAGGAAACCTTCAAGATGTTTGTGCCGTGTCTGGGTGGTAGCTAATGGAAAACGGATAGATTCCCGATCCTCTGCGAGTAGGAAATCACCCAGATCCTTGCAGTCACTGCATGAGGAGTCGCCGCACCCTTGGGCCGGGACAGCCCATCCCTGTCATCGAGTCAAGTCAGCCACCCGTCATCGTTGATGAAGGCCTTGGAGGAGGAAGAAGGAAGGCAGTCGCTCACCTTTAACTGCTCCACCGGGTATACCGGTGCTGTGTTGCGTAGGCCTTTTCTGAGAGCGGTCTCGAAGAAAGCCTTCAAGGTCGCCACCATCGTAGCCTTCAGGTTGCTCTGCTTCTGCAACGTTCGCACCAAGTCGCTAAGGAGTGTGGCGACGCTAGGTCCTGCCCCGTCCGGGAACTTACCGGCTTGGAACCTGAGGCGGCTCTTGTCGAGGAGATTACGGACAGAATCTGCGAGACCTAGCTCCAGGCCCTGGTCGATCAACGAGACGAAGGAGCTGAGAACTAGCGAATGAGGGTAACCGCTTTTAAGGTTGGTGGTTCGTAGAGCCAAAGTGAGTTTGCAGTCTTTCGCAATCAGCTTGAAAATGGCCTTGGTCTCATCTGACGCAAAGTCTTTGCTGCGGAACACAGTACTCAAGACGCGGCAAAGTAACGAGCTTGTGCCTCGGGATCGTAGGTGTGGAAGCAAGCTAGTATCGCCAAATGTCAGTCTTACATGTCAGCCATGTGTCAGCGGCTCGTTGTTACCTTGTAGTAAACCATTCGGTATTATTGTGATGTGCTGACATGGCATTTATGACGAAGTCGTGATCGCCATCCTTCAGCTGCGGTCTGGTCTCCAGCTGAGTCGTCAAGGTTGCACTTTTCCAGCTCTGGAACGACGCCTTGAGCTGGGTGTCCTGTAGGTAGGATGAGAACGTGGACAGCGCCTGCTCTAACCATGTGATGGAGTCGGTATCCTTGACAAAAGTCCCGAGCCTAAAACGGGCATATCAGCACGAGCCAGAACAAGGAGAAGAACGAACCGCTGAAGCAAAAGTTGACATACCATTTATCCCAGACTTGGCCCTCAAAACTCTGGGGATCGGCGCACTTGGTGTACTCCTTCTCAACAAGGCGAGCGATTGCTTGTTGCACTTGGGGACGGTATTTGCCAACCGCGACAGCTGCTTCGTACAGGGTGTCGTTGTTGAGTGTCACGCTCCACTGTATCATTTGCAGTAGGGTTGAAGACGATTGGTGTTTCTTGTTCTCATAGCATTTCTTGATCACCTGGACGGCGCAGGCCACGGCTTCGTCATCATCGGGTCGATTCTTGAAATCCCGTGCCACCTCTGAAACCAAAGCATCCACCATTACGTTGCCCGCGTCCAGGTTTAGCAAGGAATGGAGCATTGGCGTGGCGAACAAGACGACAACCTACCATAAGGGTAGAGGAGATTAGCGACCGAGGCAGTGGCGGGGAGGGGATATCATACCGTGTTGTGGTAGCGGAAGCGGATCGGCGAGTCTTCGTTGCCAAGGTACTCGGGTTCATCCTCGCTGTCAGCGGCAGCGTCGTCGTGGTAGGCGAGCACCGGGTATGGAATCTCCTTTGGGTGGACGGCGAGACCCTGGGCTATCAGCTGCCCGTCGCAGGTGTAAATCTTTCTTAGTTCGGTACATTCCTCGTCGTCGTCGTAGGGCTCCTCTTCTTGCCTCTCCTTGTGGTGGGTCATGTGAGCAAGGAAGACGGAGAAAGAGGACGCCGAGGCAACGTGGTTGAGGAGCTGACACACGGCTACGTCACGGCCGACGAGCTTGCCCAACGACAGGCTCGATTCGCTGTACTGGTGGTCCAGCAGGTAGTACATTCTGTAGGCCTTGCGGTCGGTCTTTTGCCAGTCTGTGAGAATACGCTGTAGTTTCTCGGTTTGGGCGTCAAAGAAGGAGGCCGAAAGTGGGCTGGTGTTGCTTGGGAGGACGATGTTGTATGTCAGCACGAGGCGGTAGCCCGAGGTGAGTTTCTTGACCTCGTGCAAGACGTCGCCGAACCAGGCGAGGGCCGTCAGGTCGAATCTGGACGCCGGGCCGGTTGCGTAGCTGCGTTTTTCGCCTTTGAAAGAGAGTTGGACGTCGCCGCCCTCGTGTTCCGACGGCAGACAGACGACGAGGGTGCCGACCATTCCCGGTTCCTTCTGGGAGTCCTTGTGCGGCTTGAAGAAGGACCCCGGCTCGTAGAGAAGCAGCTTGTGTGGCTTCGCCGTCACTGCGGCGCCCAGACCCAGACGTTGAGAAGCGGCGGCCAGTACGTTGCCGTCGAGGAAGGCCTGCCAGCGCGGGTTAGCCGGACGGAACTGCGAACAGTCGAGTTCCCACGTCTTCCGGACCGAGTCGTCGACGAGGGTCTGGTCGCCCATGCCGAAGGGCGCCGGTCGGCAGGCTTTCTTTATGGCCTGCGCGTCACGGGGAGACAGAGGAAGCGGAACCTGGCCGTAGCCGTCCATCTCCAGGCCGGGGTTGACAAAAACGTTGTACGTGGCGGTCCACGAGAAATCGCCCGCCGTCCGGATGCCGTCGAGGCAGTCGACGAGGCCGCTGTGCCAGTCGGAGAACGGCTCCGTGTCGCTGTCACTCATTCTTGCGGGATTGAAGAGCCTGTGTCAAGCTGCAACGTGTGATTTGGCGGAGGTCTGGTATGACGGGAGGCGTTTCTTGTGGGAGGGAGAAAGGAAAGAAGGAGGGAATGACGAGTGAAGATTGCGGGACGAGGTCTGCCAATGGAAAAGTTTGTTCTCGGGCCACTGCGTTTTTCATGTTTGTGGTCATCAATGCAAGCCGCCGTATTCACCAAACAGAGTGAACAAACAAACAAAAAACAAAACAAACAAACAACAAACAAACATATGCGCTTAGATGCTTGAAGGCCTGGACGTGGCAACGTGGCAAACCTATTGCGAGAGCACGGCATCGATCCGATTACCTCCCTGCACCAGAAGGATGGAGAATTGCGAAACTACTGCCTTGGATATCGGCCAAGGGCTGGCGCAATGAGAGAGTATAGAGCTCGCGTAATCTGTATGCTTCTCTAATGCTCTTGGCCATCCTAAATACTACTTTGTCCCACGGCATGAGCCTCTTGGCTTTGCACTAAAACCATGCCACCCGGTTTCATTGTCTTCCCTCGACAACCTTCACTCAAAGATGCCCTCCGGGAGTCGCGTCATGTCAAGCTCGCCGTCCGTCAGCGGGTCCGGCATGTCGTGGCCGATGCGGGCGTTGTGGAGCCCCAGGTCCGGCGTCACGGCGCGCGCCTTGCTCGCGTCGGACGGGTTCGCCGGGTCGGCCGTCGTGCTCCCGGCGACGCAGAGCGAGTCGTCGCCCCCCCACGCCGCGCGGCCCACGTCCCGCCAGAGCGTGCTCGCGTTGAAGACGTTGTCCAGCGTAAAGTACAGCCGGCAGTCGGCCGGGAGGTACTTGAACTGCAGCGGCGTGCCCGTGCCGTCCTGGTCGCACACCTGGTCGCGCAGGTTGAAGGTGGCGTAGTTGATGAAGACGCCCTTCTCTCGGACCTGCGGCAGTGCGGCGGCAGCCCGGGCGCTCCAGTTGCTTGCCCGGGCCATGTTGTTGTCGAGCACCGAGGCTGCGTGTGCCCGCCGCGGCCTGCATCGGACCTGGGCCCGGACGGCCGCCGGCGACCACGGTGCGCACGCCGGCCCGGGTGAGCATCTCGGTGAAGAAGGCGCACGTCAAGCTGCAGGTGCCGTCTGTCAGGACAACAATGTTCTTTGGGTGCCACGGCCGCTTTCTTAAACCGCTGCCCTCGGTGTGCTGCGTGGGCACCCAGCCGTCAAAGTTGACAATGCCAAATATCTCATTGGCGAGGTCGTATTGTTCCTGGCTCTGTTAGACGGAGAAGCACACATGTATCCAAACTGCTCCATACCATGAGACTGAATTGGTCGTCGTGAAAATTCCTCGGACCGTAGTACTCTGCCCAAGAGTTAAAGTTACACCCCGTCTCGGCATTCAACCTTTCCAGCACAACCCACTCACTGGCCTCGAACGCGATTTTGTTCGCGTTGCTTAGCGGCAAGCGCCCTCAATGCTCGTTGAACGCCTGGCCCAGGAAGTTGGCGAGGTCATAGCTCCGTCGCCGACTCCCCGCAAAAGGCTTCTGGCCAGGGAAGAACTGGCCAAATGCGACAAAGGCCAGCTCGACCAAGCCGCCACTGTTCTGCTAGAGATCAATGATGACGTTGGAAACGTTGGCGCTCGCTGCACGAGAAATGAAGTCGTCCACCGCCGGCGAGAAGTTGCCAATGTCCCCGCTGGGTTCGACATGAGCTGGTTCCAGTCGGCATTGGGATCGAGCATGCCGACGGATTGAGGTTGGTTGAGAACTCTTGCACATCGACGCCGTTGATGGACACGATGGGGGATATCTCGTTGACGTCGTGGTTATGCAAGGCCACCATGTCTCCCTTGAAGTAGACCTTGAGGGCTTTTTTTCCATCCTTGGACGCCGTCATCAGCTCCAACGGGCTGGCGAATCGAAAGGAGGAAAGGATGCCGACGTCGAGCTGGACTACGGGGATTGCGACGGCTCTGGGGCGCGGCTGTTACTATCACGAGTTGGCGTACCTCTTCTGGAATAAGCTGCCGTTTTTATCCGACGACACTGCAACAGCGATATTGCAGAGCGAGTTGCAGTACACCTTGTGCATAGGGTTGCCCTGCCTTTCAAAGTCAATTTCGGCCTTCTTCCCAACCACGGGCGGCTGCGGTGTGCTGGGGTTGACGCGATGCTCCTGGATGATACACAGCGAGTCGATCCAAATGTACCAGATGTCCAGCTTCTGCGTCACTTTGGGAGCGTCGACAAAGTTCCTGTTAGTCTCGATCTCTTTCCAGGGCATGCCGGTTGTAGCGAATTCATCAACGTTGTCCTTGTTGGTGCTGACAAACTACAGCTTTCCCCAGCAGTGACTGGGAGTCACATACGGGAGTTTTCTGTGCTTCTCCTTCGTGATAATCACCCGCATCGGGCTTGGTGGCGATTTTGACTGAGGCGGACTGACGTCCACAAGTCTTGGTCGGGACAAAGTCATGCTCGCCGTGTTTTCACACGCAGTTGGGTGGTGTTTGAGGCAGTTCTCCATCCAGTTGGGCATCTGGGATCAGGCTCCGTCCGAGTTAGTTGATTAATCGAGTTGTTTGGCTGATAGAATTATGCCTAGCTTTGTCTGTAGTCCGCTGTCTGTGATTTGCCTGTGTTCCTTTCTGTATGAATCTGCGCCTCCCGTCGCATCGGTTCCGGGGTAAGTTGGATTGCAGGGAGATGGGCGGTTATTTAAACCAATCCCAGCGGATGCGAGATGACTGACTAAGACTCTGGGCTACGTTTCTTACTGCGCTGCATTGCACTTTTGTTGCCTTGTCAATAGTGTGTGAGTGGGCGTGGTGTGACGGCGGCTTGTGACTAGAGCCTTGCTGTGGCTACTGGTTGTTGGCGACATGTTTTCATCATCGTACTTCGGACCTGGTCGTATACAGCCAAGCTTGATACAAGTGCATCCGACTACATGCGGAAGAGTTCATAAACAGACTGTATATCCAACAGCCAAGGTAAAGCATAGCCAGTGCTGTAGACGCACGCAAAGCGTAAGAAGATGAAATCTTACCCAGCTTGGCAGCTTGCCTCTCATCGCAGACATCCTATAACCCCTTGACCTCTTTCCCCCCCTTCTTAATCTTCTGCATCTCTTCGTACGCATCCAACACAGCTTTCCGAGCCCCGGCCCATTGCGCCCTCTTCCCCGTCTCGAAAAGCCTCAGCCCGTAACCAGTCGACGGCCCATGAGCAAGCGCCCTGTACAGCTGACTGTCTCTCCACCAAAGCGCCCAAGCCTTCCATCCCCAGCCGATATTATCCAGTACGCCTGTGCCCGCAGCCTCGTGCACAAACGTCTGCCAGTCGATGGACTTGACGTCGCCTCGGTTCGCTCCAGGAGACTTGGCAAGGCGTTTGAAAAGCCAGGCGTTGTGCCGTCGTATCCACTCGTCCATGACAGACGGCGAGGGCAGCGTCGAGTTCCCGGCCCAGATCTGCGCGACGCTCATGGCGGCGAGCTCGCGGCCTTGGATCTGCGGCCCGTTGAGGTGCACGTTGCTGATCAGGGCCAGCGAGTCTGCGTGCTCTGGCGGGAAGATGCCCATGTAGAGGTTCGGCAAAGGCGCTGCGCCAGTCGGGCCCTCGACGAATGTGAGCACGTCGGATAGGATTTCCATGTCGTCGTTGTAGCCGGTGCAGGTAATGATGGTGTCGATGTCGTCTATCACCTGCCCGTCGTCCATTTCCACGCGTCTCGGTCCCGCGATACGCTTGATCCCCGGCAGCGATACAATCTTGCCCTCTTTGACGTACGGGATTAGAACGTCGTTGCACACAATGACGTACTGGCCGTCTCTGATGCTTGGAGACTGCACAAAGCCCCATTCTGGCTTGTTCTCGCCCCAGTTCTGCTTGAAGTTGTCATCCATGGCTGCGTCCATGACTTTGCCCCACAGCCATGGCATCTTGGCCTCGAGCCACCACAGAATCGAGGCCGAGGCTGGAGTCAGGAGTGCGTCGGCCGGTACGCCATCTGCGCCGGAGCGTTTAAAGATCTTGGCTCCTCGCCGGTGCGAGAGGTACACCTTGTCGGCACGGTCGACGATGTTGATGGCGATGTCTCCGGCCGTGTTTCCCATGCCCAGCACCATGACGTTCTGGCCCTTGAACTGATCCATGTCTCGCACGTCTTGGGAGTGCATGATGCGGCCGGCGAACTCGTCCTGGCCCTTGAACTGTATCGGGCGCGGGTTGAGAAAACACCCCGTCGCCCAAACTACCTTGTCAAACTCCCTCGGGCTATCGAGATCATCGGCGAAAGCCAGTTGCCACTGCGACTTTCCGTTTCCCTTGTTAAACTTGACAACCGTCTTGCCGAATTCAACATTGCGATACAGGTCGAACTTTTTCGCAAAAGACTTCATGTATGAGCCCATATCAGGGGCGGCTGGAAATAGTGGGAAATCTTTATTGGGCAGTTAGTAATCTTCCCAGGCTGCATTGCCCACGCATGGCCTTGGCCTCACCTGTTGGCATAGGGTGGTCGCTCAAGTTTAGCTTTGATAGCGTCAGCTGAACATTCTCTCACTGTATTTGTAGAGTGCATACCGAAAACTTGCTGTTGCACAGTCGCGTCTCCTTCAGGGCCGTAGTCATGGAGCTGTCTCCAGTCCACGACCAAATCCCTCCAACATCATCGCGTCTTTCAAACAGCGTCACGTCGAATCCAAGATCTCGTAATTCTTTGAGTGCGACTAATCCACCCGGGCCTGTAATGACGCCATGTCAGCTGCGTGCCAAGCGATATACTTGACTTCAGTCGATTGACGACTTACCACCGCCCACCACGGCAACTTTCGTCTCACTAAAAGCCATCCTGCAATCTTTTGGATAAATACGCGAAGACTATATCTTTCAGAACAGAAGCCCATCCTTATATAGGGCCGCCCGGCTGACCTCAGATGTCAGCATGCATTCAAGGAAGGATTCGTCACCTATCCGCTAGTGCTTACTTGTCGGCTAGATACACTTGACAGGGACAATGATAGGTTGAAATACTAAAAGAGAAATTGGCTGACGGCACGCATGGGAAGAACTAAGACCCGGGTTTGATATTAGTCCAGGTATAAACCGCAGAAGCGTTCGCTGATTGGAGTACTTGGTTGATTCATGCTACTACCTCCTGGTTCCACCCGTCGATGATATCCAAATTGTCACCAGTGCGATAAGCATAAAATGCAAGCGAGGACGAATTGATAATTGGCGAAATCATTTGTTTCAACAACGTAGGTAGCGGAGCAATCGAGCTGTCATAGTTCTGAGAAGGACTTGACATCGCGGTGACAAGAAGCTTCTAAGTCACAATTCTTCAAGGGTAACATTCTTAGGTGAGCGAGTTCCAATGTTCAGCAGGAGATATCCAAGTGTCCTCAAAAAGTATAAAGCTTGCTAGGTGGTATTTAGCGAAATGGGAAGGTGAATGGAAATATGCTCCAACAGAGTCTGTGCATCTCGTCTTAGCGAGTGTTTCGATTGCCGACAAAATACTTACTAGCTTGCTGGAGATCTTACTTACTTTAGACCCAATTCATGACCAGATAGATATTTACTGCTTTGTGGCGTGTATAGGTCAAGACACCGCGGCATCTATTGAGTTCAACTTTTCTGACATCCAAAACCGTGACTTCATTTAAAATGTGACCCTAGATTCAGGACTAGGTATCTCACTTAGTAAGATTGTACTCCAACTGGCCTGCGTAGAGTGGTGTTTAAAACACGTGCTTCGTATTGAGTGGACATTTCTCGCTCCTCACAGCTGCTCGCTTTACGAGCTCCCTATTTTGAGTGTGGCCGTATCCTTTCGGATACATTCGATTTGACATCCATTGACGTCCATTCGATCCACGTGTCATTATAGAATGTCACATCGTCTTCCCGGTACCTTACCTCGTTCCAGGCGTGCGGGGGTGAACTAAGACTCCATCACCTGCCGGTTTTGAATCAGTGATTCCTGACTCGACCGCATCATCAAACCCCGCATGACGCACCTGTCGTCACAGCCGTTTCCATGAATCGGAAGGACGATGAACTAACTTTTGACCCTCCAAGATAATACATGGATCACGTTTGCCGAAAGCGGAGATTCCACTACATCTACCAGAAGTGGGGAGCCTGCAACAGCATGAGACCAGGTGCTGCATGAGAGTAACCAATTTCTGATGAAATAGAACTCAAGTCCACATAACCACCGAAGTGTCGTTCTCAACCATTATTATGCAGACCTGAAAGATGGATATCTTTTCGTATCGGACAGACAGCTCCCTGGCCCATGCGGCCGCTTTCTTCCTTGGAGTCTTTCTCCATAGCATTTTATTCCGCTTCGGCGAGTGGGACTTGCAAGTCCCCAAAGTGCTGTTCATCCTGATCTCTACCTACTTCGCCTTGATTTATTGCTTCGTCTTTTACACCCCGCCAGATTCCAATCACCTTTCTGTCTGTGTTATAAATGCCTCCAACCTTGTCCTGGTGCTCATGGGGGGCATCTACACAAGTACGGTGGTCTACAGAATCTTCTTTCATCCCCTTCGTCGGTTCCCAGGACCGTTCTTAGCCCGGATATCGAGTGCCTACGCAACGGGACTATTGATCAAAAAGTACCACCCTTACAAGGAAATACAGCGACTGCATCAAGTCTACGGTGACATCGTCCGCCTAGGTAAGCGTGGTTTCTTAACCTCCACACAACAACAAACCGCTAATGCGACGCTGTGCAGGACCATCCGAGCTCTCGATATCAAGCTCCCAGGCTCTTCAAGCTATTTATTCGAGTCGATCATCATGCATTAAGGGAATGTGGTACAACCTGCTTCTGCCCTTGGTTTCTGTCCACACTGCAAGAGATGCCAAGGATCATGCGCGCCGTCGAAAGGTATGGGATAAAGGATTCGGTGCAAAAGGTGAGATACTGCTGAAATATCTTGAGTTCCACGACTGACAACAGGAACAGCGCTGCGGAACTACGAACCCAGAGTGTCTCAATACACCGACCTCCTTCTCAGCCAGATCCATGCGAGAGAAGGGAAGATCATGGATATTACGCTCTGGTGCAACTTCTACGGATTCGACGTCATGGGGGATCTAGCTTTTGCCAAGAGCTTTAACATGCTAAAGGATGGAGTCAAGCACGATCACATGGTAAACATGCACAAGAACATGATCTTGAGCACTTCGTTTGGTCGGTTTCCGTGGGCTTTTCTCCTTCTACAGCACGTGCCTATCTTGAACCTCACCTACAAGAGATTTCTCAACTGGCTCAAAGGGGAGGTGACCGAGCGAATGGAGGTGGGTATCATCAACCGAGTAGCTTTATCCGTCTAACAGCAGCAGCGAGAGCCCGAACTGCCAGATGTTTTCTCGGGGCTTCTGGATGAATACAAGAGAAACCCCCAGCCATCATACCAGGAGACGCTGGATCTCTATGGCGATGCAAACCTCATCGTGGTGGCTGGAAGGTAAGTCGACTTTCCAGTCCAGGTAGATAAACTGACAGATTTCAGCGACACCACTTCGGCCAGCCTGACGTGCATCTTGTTCGAGCTTGCAACCCATCCTCAAGCTTGCGTCAAGCTACAGAAAGAATTGGACGAGTATTTTAGTCAGCATGAGACTCCAGAGCACATGTCTTTATCCAAGCTCCAATATCTTCAAGCAGTCATCGACGAGGCGATGAGACTTTACCCCGCTGTGCCTTCTGGTTTGCAGCGAATGACTCCTCCAGAGGGTCTGTTTATCGGCGAGACCTTTATCCCCGGCGATATGACGGTACAGGTGCCCACATATACGCTGTTCCGCGGTCGGTAGTTCGATAAATTCTTGATATATCCGTATCCAGCTAACACTCCCCAGACCCGAGATGCTTCGAGCGACCCGATGAGTTCATTCCTGAACGGTGGACAACGCAGCCGGACTTGGTAAAAGACGGCACCGTCTTCACTCCTTTTTCTATCGGTATGTCCTCTCTGCGGTTCCTTGTGCTGGATAGTGCTAATCTGCTTATTTCTTCTTTAGGACGCTACTCTTGCGTAGGAAAGCAGCTTGGATTGATGGAAATCCGATGTGTCATCAGCCAGATTATTCATAGATACAACATTTGTCTAGGCTCTGAGCAGACTGTGGAGGCATTTCGGGAAGGGTTGGTGGATGGGTTCACGCTGCTCTGTCCGAAGCTGGACGTCGTGTTCACGTCAAGGCATAGTTAGCCTGTGCAGCTACAATATTTTCGTCCTATGTCCACGTTTTATGACACTCAGTTAATTGAGACAGAGACAATGTCATCATATGTCGCAGTAGCGAATTTCAAGAAAACATAACAGTAAGGGCTATCGTCAAGTGGGAAGCCCAGTATGGAACTTATGAACGGAACTGAGTGGTCCCCGAAGGTCCGCGGGCGATGTCGGGAATAAGAAACATCGCAAGTCAAGAACACCGAAACAGGCAGCCTGCAGATTGCCCGACCTAGTCTTCCCCGCTGATCTGCACAACATCTTCAAATTCGATCGCCAAGGAAGGGCGGGGTCTCAGGCTAGCCTTTCTGCCTCGGCATATGCAATCTCTATTAGCCGTGGCCCCCAAAGCCTGGCTCCAGATTGGCCTTCGGAGTTCAACTTGCCCGTGTCCCCGACTCACATACGGAACCACTTTGAGTCACATCGAGTATAGCTTCTTGTCTGCGGGGCTTAGCCGAATATGTATGCAGCTAAATATGGACGGCTCTTCTCTGACGTCCTGTCGAGTCAGATTCCCGTGTGGGGATGATGCAGCCATCTTGTGACCTACCAACATGCACTTTCTGTGAAACAAATGCCGTCTTCTGTATGGACGTTAGATACGTTACCCCTCAGTTACTCCATGCATACCGAGGCTACTACGCCAAGTCCTGTTTAATTATGAGTGATGTCTTCGCAGTGAACATGTTGAGAGCACCCTGTTTCCACACTAGAATACCAGACCTACCTCATCCAGAATCAAGCACGCAACATGCCTATTCAATCTCGATGGACCACCCTAGTGCCTGAGATATCGCTCCAGAAATGGTTGTTTGGTTCTTCTTTCGACCCCCTCCCAGACTACCCGACGTTCATCGACGCTGACCAGCCGGAACGGGTACTCTCCTTCTCTGACTTTCGCCTCTGGTCGAAGAAGATTGGGTTGGGTCTTCAAAATGCTGGACTTAAGCTTGGAGACCGAGTGCTTCTGCTCAGCGGAAACCACATCTTGTTCCCATCCGTCTTTATCGGCGTGCTCATGGCTGGAGGCATCGTCACTGGAGCCAGCCCAGCCTTCACACCACGGGAACTCGCATACCAGCTTCGAGACAGCGAGGCCGCTTTCCTCATTGTTGCACCTGATCTAGTCGCTACCTCCATGGAAGCCGCCAAGCTGGCTGGCCTACCTATTAGTCAGATTTTCGTCTTCGACGATGCCGCAGCGGGGACGCCAGGGGCAGCTGAGCAAGGCGTACGCGACTGGTCCAGCTTGGTCGCAGGAGACGCAGAGGCCTTGGCCTTTGACTGGATTGAACCAGAGGATCCGCGATCGACAACGTGCTGCCTCAACTAGAGCTCTGGAACAACGGGAGCACCCAAGGGAGTTGAGATTACACACTACGGGTATGTTGCCAACGGCGAGGTGGGACTTCTCCAGCGCCGTCTGGCCAAGGAATACAGAGGCGACACAGAGGATCGAAGTCTCTGCTTTTTACCATTGTATCACGCAGCGTCCCAGACCACGTTTTCGGTGAACTTCCCCAAGATGGGGATCCCGACATACATCATGCCGACGTTCAACTTCAAGCAGATGCTCCAGCATATTCAACGCTTCAAAATCACGCAGCTTGTGGCCGCACCGCCCATCATCAACGCCCTTGCCACCAGTCCACTGAGTTCAAGTACGATCTGAGCACGGTGACAACGGTTGGATGCGGCACCGCCCCCCTTGCCCCCAACATGGCTAAAGAAATGGAGAGACTGTGGCCATGTGGCGAAGTCTTTGTGCGACAGGCCTGGGGAATGACGGAGCTTACGTGCATCGGTTCCATCACAGACCCCGCGGAGACGGTGAGGACTGACTCGGTCGGAGAGGCAGCTCCCAACGGTTCTATCAAGCTGATGGATGGCGACAAAGAAATCCTGGAGGCAAACACGCGTGGTGAGCTGTGGTATACCGGGCCAACTGTCATGAAGGGATACTGGTGCAATAAGAAGGCTACACAGGAAACCATCACAGAAAAAGACGGAATCAGGTGGCTGCGGACAGGGGACATTGCATACGTGGACTCATATCAGCCAGGAGGGAAGATCCACATCGTTGACCGAATCAAAGAGCTCATCAAGGTCAAGGGATTCCAGGTTGCTCCCGCAGAACTGGAGAGCCTTCTTCTGGAACGCGACGACATCATCGATGCCGGAGTGGTGGGTGTGCACAATAACGGGGAAGAAGTTCCGCGCGCATACGTCGTAAAATCCCCAGCTTCCAAGGCCTCGGCCAAGGACATTACGCAATGGATGGAGACGAGGACAGCCAAGTACAAGTGGCTCACGGGCGGGGTCGTGTTCGTTGACAGCATTCCCCGCGTTCCGGTAAGTGATCGAGAAACCTGTTGGCGGCTTGCATACTGACTCGGTCCTAGTCTGGGAAGATCCTTCGTCGGGTTCTACGGGAGAGGGCGCAGAGGGAGACGGGGAACCGGAATGTGCGAGCGTCTAAGCTTGCGTGATAGAGGGCTTTTGGTGTGACAAGTATGCATCCGTGGGCGAACAAGCAGTGCACAGTCATGCATTGTAGAGTCAGACACGCAAATGTTCAGATAACTGCCAGGTACTTGACGTCCTCGGTATCAGCTGTCAACAAGTTTTCATAAATCTACGAGCTTGGATGCGTTTGGAAAGGCAGCTAACGCAAGTATGTGCGGGGAAAGCTCAAGCCTTCAGTATTTTATGTTGCATTGCATCCATGATCAGGTTTCCGAACTTGGAGTAGCTGATCATCTGGATCCTTGCTAATGATGTCGAATTTACTGACTCGGCATGCCAAGTGTGGTTCCCCGCATCCGTGAATCCGGGGTTGGCAGATTTACCTAGCCGCATCTGGGACTGGGATTCATGGATGACCCAGGTAAGTACTTCTGGACAGGGAGACGCTGGTCATAGTCACAGTAGTTTGGCTTCGTCGTGACCATGATATCAAGCACCAGCTGACTCGAATCTTCATCTCAGACACACTTTCCCACGTAGTCACAGGATCTTGACACGCCGGATGGCACATTTAAAGAGGTATTTACAGTGCTCCTAATCTAGAGCCACTGGCCAACTAAGGCCCGCACATTACAGTGCTCCCCCATCACGCCTTCCCACCTTGCTGTGCCTTCTGTGCCTTGCACCTAGGGCAATTTGTTGGTTCACACATGACCAGGTTCGCCTTTCGTGTTATGTTGCAGCTTTCCTCGTCGCACTCCTTCGTCGACTCTGCCCGGCTGACGAGGGTCCTGCACACTCTGCAGGCGTACGTAGTTTGAGTGATGTGACACATTTTCTCGAAGCTGGAGGAGATCGGTTTTTCGGACCTAGATGTTAAAAGGCGTTGAAGAATTAGTGTCTTTATTCGGTTCGCTGGTAGTTTCTGTATGTCTGGTAAAGATAGCTTGGTGGACTGCGAGTTGTTTGAGAGAAGAGTGGCCTGGGTGAAGTATTTATAGGAAAATATTGGTCTTTGAAGCACTGATTCGGTATCTCGTATATAGCATCTCAAAGCGGGTAAGGAAACGTGTTTTGATGGTATTCGAGGGTTAGTCACACGCCTTGTCGCTGCATTGTTCGTCGCATGTAGAACAAATTGCAACATGATTTTCTCATTAGCAACTGAGAGCACACAGTTCACGAATTGCCTTAGTGCTGAATCGCTGGCCCGGATTGCTGAAAAAGTCAATTTCTATTGGGCCTGTCTGAATATCTCGTCAGCAGCTTATCATCTACCTGTATTCGATGGCCGTGATGCACAATCGGCAGAAGGGTATCGCACTGTCCACCGCTTCTTTATCATGCTCAGATGATTGCGGAGAGTGGGCTGGTTCATATACGAAATAAAATCATGGAACTGACTAATTATAACTGCGTGATCCACGAACAATCAGTGAGCTTCAACATAGGCCCGGGCCAGCATCAGCAAGAGCAGTAGACAATTTGACACTTGAATTCCCTTCGAAATCAATTCAAGTCAAGTCTACTATAATCACTACGTCGTCGTACTCAATGACGTGATCTGCTTTCAAAGAAGCTACCGGCGGGTGGTTAGGTGTTCACTAATACTACCAGCCGGAATCTCAGCTAGTGTGGACGGCTATGTTGGCAGGCGATGACTGGTGTGATGTCTTGAACTCATGTAAGCATTTGTGAGCGTGTGGATAAGCTCGAGGGTTGCTTTGAAGAAGATTATTTGTTTTATGGTCAGGTTGTGTGTGAGAGCCTCAGTCGGACTACAAAACCCTCACATTTGGCCATCCTTAGGCAGAAGCACAGAAAATACTCCCTATAGTTTCTATCAACCAGAAACATTATTCTCGTCTTAGAGTGGTAAATAGGGGTTCCAGATGTGTGAAGTTCTCTGTGTCACTTGCTAAATATTGTCGGCTGTTTCGCTCTAGGGTAGGCTTCGGTTCGAGGAAGCGGGACTCACTCAACGGGCATTCTCATTTCAACCATGTAATGATCAAGATGTGCAACCCTCGTGACCCAAGGTACTTAGCCTCTTAAATAATTTACATCAGCGACTTCAAATTAAGAAATGCAATTTCCCCCCCAAAATCAGGATGAATAATGGTTTTCAGTTATCGCGGCACGCAAGCACGTGACCCTCGAATTACGCCATATCTTGGCAGTCAAGCTCTCGGAGGTGAGCGTCTCGCTCGCCGTTGCGCCAATTCAAAGAGTCCACGCTCGTACGAGGCAGTCCATCAAGGCCTGCAATCTATGCAACCCAATGATTATTCATCCGACCCGCTTATACTCCACGGCCTTTGTAGTACAGCTCCAGCCCTTGGACTCGGATAAGAAGCATGTCGCGCGAGCAACGAAGGTCCAACGTGCGACGAGCCAATGTCACGGCTTGCACCAGGTGCAGATCCCGCAAGCAGAGATGTGACCAGAACCTTCCAGCGTGCTCTAGCTGCGAGAGGGCCGGAGTTGAATGCGTGAGCACCGATATTGACGGTAGAATCGCCCCAAGAAGGTCCAGGCTGCTGTGAAGAATCTCAGGGATTACCAAGATTGCTGACGCTGCGCAGCTACATGAAGAGCCTGGAGGATCGCATTGCATACCTCGAGACTCAGCTAATAGCTCACGGAATCGAGGATGTGGACATGTTGCCTGCCGACTTTTCTCCAGCAGCAGACAACCCCGAATCCGTCTCAGCTTCGACCTTCTCGCAAGAGACCGACGCCGACTCCGAGGATTTGGTCAGGCGAATTGCCCTCAACTGTCTGCAGCCTCACACCTTTCCCGAAGGGATTGTGAATCAAAACGGCCTGTCACTATTACGCTCGCTTCTCTCCGACTCAATCACCAAGGTATCCTGGACCGAGAAGAAATCCGACAATCACTCGCTCCTGGATGAACTGCCACGCGAGACATACGCCCGCGTGCCCCGGAAGGAAGTTACCAGTCGGCTGGTAGACACATACTTTGAGCACTGCAACTTCTTTTCTCCAATAATTTCATCTAAGGAGGACTTTTTAGTCGTCATTGAGCCGCTTTACGACAACGACTCCGCATCCGATCGATCCCTGGCCAACATTAGATTTCGCGCGCTGGTCGTGTTCGGCACCTCTATTTTACTCTTGAACAGGACCGATCCCTCGGTTCCAATATCAAGATCCGAGGGGTACTTTACAGCCGCCACGCAACTGTTTTCCCAACATCCCGACGCCATCTGCACCGGCGACCTAGAACACTTGGCTAATCTTCTCTTCATCATCCAATATTCGTGTTTCGCCTCCAACTTGAATGCTGCGTGGCACTTCCTCGGCCTCGCCACTCGACTCGCTATCGAGCTGAATCTGCACAACGAGCGTGTAGTAGAACCTCTGCTCAACCAGCACCAGCTCAATGAGAGGCGGTGGCTGTTTTGGTCGACTTACACATTCGAGCGCAACCTGTGTACTATCATCGGTCGGCCGTTTTCGATCCCGGATGAAGCCATTGAGACACCCCTCCCGGTTCCAACGCCAGATGACCCCGAACGCGGCCTGGCCGTTCACCAAATAAAGAACCGCCGTCTGGAATCGGAAATTTACACAACACTCAACCAAAAAGAACCCTTGAATGGGGCTGTTCTCGACAAACGCACATGGAGAGAGAACATCCAGCAGCGGATTCTAGAATGGCATACGTCCGTTCCCCCCATCCGCCGAACAAGCCAACTAGCACCCGCCGAGATATTCAACGGCAGTTTATACAACGGCTTGGTCCTTTTGTATTATCCCTCCTACCACTTCCCGAACCCCTCGAACGAAGACCTCGTTGTTCTGGCCCAGAGCGCGACTGACAGCATAAACTGCTACAAGAAAAGTTTCCGCGCAGGCGAATTGCGGTTTTACTGGCGAACGGTTCACAACTTGTTTAGAAGCGGCGTGGCCATTGTGTATTGCGCGCAGGTTGCCAGGATGCAGCGAAACCCGAGCTTGAACCTTGGCGATATGAAGGCGTCGATCAACTCTTGTTCGTCGATACTCTGGGGCATGGTCGAGAGGTACCCAGCGGGCCAAGCATATCGCGACATCTTTGACAGTCTGAGCAACTCGGTCGTGAATCAGACAGATCTTGGCGAGAGCCACGGGCTGTTTGAGCAGAGCAGCGGGGAGCAGGCGTCAATATTTGCCGATATATCTGCAGACCTGGGGTCTACGAGCCTACCACTAACTGCACTTGACGCACTATCATGGGGGTTCGGGGACTTGTCCCAGGTGCATGAACACATTTAGCACAATCTAGCTTTGCATTTTATCTCATCTAAAATTCTTTCAATGGGTCTGGCGGTACAGGGTCGTACTTGAGGCTCTTCATGAACTCGGTTCTCAGCTTCGTCATGGGCTGCATGACCCAGGTATTGAAAGCCAAGATATCCGACTCTTCCTTTGGGTCTCTGACCGTGTTGAATAAATATGGGCTCTCCAGACGCCCGGACGACTGGTTGACCTTTGGCTCCCAGACCAAGTGCAATTTCCAGTCCTTCCACTTAATAGCACTTAGTTCCTCTTTGATGTAGAAGAGGAACCCTGTTCTTTCTGATCTCATCTCCTTCGGGTTCTTAAAAAAGGCCGTCTGGTCAATGCCGTCAATCGGACGATCTGATGGCACCGGCGAGCCCGTTATGCTCAAGATGGTGGTGAAGACGTCGGTGACGTGCACAATCTCATTCGACGTCGCGCCCTCGGGGACCAGCCCGGGCCATCGGATGATGAACGGCACGCGCAGACTGCCCTCCATGGCGGTGTGGTAAGTCCCAGACCACGGCCCAGCGGTCCCTCGGTACGGTTCTCGAAACTCCGGCCCGTTGTCCGAGGCAAAGATGAAGATTGTGTTTTCTCGGATTCCAAGGACGTCAAGGTGGTCGAGCAATTCCCCCACGCGGTGGTCCATCTCCGCCATTGAATCTGCAAAGTCGCCTTGGCCTGTGGTTCCTGCAAAGTCTCTGTGTGGAAGAGTTGGGAAGTGGAGGTGGACGAGGGGGTGGTAGAGGAAAAAGGCCTGTTCCTCTTGGACCTTGCGCGCCAGCCAGTCTTTGGACCGCTCCACCAGCATCTCGTCGATGAGCCGCCTTTTTTCCAAGTCGTAGATACAAACATCCTCTGATTTCTGACCCGCGATTCCCTTCATGATATACGGCAACTCAGCCACTTCAGGCGTGTAACCAATAGCCGACGTAAACTGCGTCTCGTCCGTAGTCCTCGGAATACCAAACCACTCGTCAAAGCCGCGATCCGAGGGATACCGGCCGGGGATATCTCCCAAATGCCACTTGCCATGATGCGCCGTCGCATAGTCGTTTGCTTTCAGGCACTCGCCGAGTGTCTTCTCCCATTCCGTCAGACCCTGCGGGAAACCTGCCGGGACAGATTGGCGGCAGCCGGTGCGGATGGGATGGCGCCCGGTCATGAGAGCGGACCGGGTTGGCACGCAGTCGCTCTCGACGTTGAAGTTGTGCAGCAGCAGACCTTCGGCGGAGAGCTTGTCGATTCGAGGTGTTGCAGCGCCGCGAAGCTCGCCGCCGCCGTAGCAGCCCAGCTCGCCCCAGCCGAGGTTATCGGCCAAGGCGAGGACAACGTTTGGTCGATTAGGGTCTCGAGACATGATGGCCTATGTAGCTATGCATAGACTGTCTGTGTCAAAACTAGATTAAAATATTCATGCCTTTCGATGTTATTGTTTCGTTAAATACACGCGTGGCCGAGGCCCACAACATCCCTTGTTAGCGCTCGCTCACCACCGGCGCTCCTCCGACGCTCACCTCCGACGCCAACGTCCGAATGCCGGGTCTGAGTCGTTCGGCTTTTCCGACTCTACGCTGGACCGTCGCTCACCTCCAGGTCGCATCATCGCCGGCTTACGATTGAGCACGCTATGCGAACGCGCGTTGGCGTAATGCTCTAGGATGCAGTGGTATCTGCCCGAGAGATACGGTATGCGCACGTCGCGAGGTATAACTACAGGGAGTCTCGCTGTGTTTGTTTCTGGGATAGACACGCCCGTCATAGCTTTCTGACAGTCCTCGACAGCGTTTTCGCCCAGAGAATCAATGGAGGACACGGTAGCTTCGGAACCAGGCGCCTGGAAGCAGGGTCTCAACAATGAGTCCAGCCAGGAAGTATCCCGCGACCCAGAATGGACGGTCGTTGAGGAGAAGGCCGTGCTGCGAAAGTTGGTCCTCTTCCACGCATGTACAACCACCCGCTAACAAAAACAGGCTGGACTTGTTCCTGATGCCCATGCTTGTAGGCGGCTTCTTCGTCCTCCAGCTCGACCGCAGCAACATCGGCAACGCCCTGACCGACACCATCACGACCGACCTCAACATCACAACCGACGACGTCAACTTAGGAAGCCAGCTGATGTCGATCGGCATCATCGTCGCCGAGATACCCTCCAACATCATCCTCCAGAAGCTAGGCGCGCCCATCTGGTTGACGTTCCAGATGTTCGTCTGGGGGCTCATCGCCCTGACCCAGGCCTGGTGCACCGACATTCACTCCTTCTACGCCACTCGCTTCCTCTTGGGTCTGTTTGAAGGCGGCTACATCCCCGGCGCTCAGTACATGCTCGCTCTGTTCTACACCCGCAAGGAGTTGGCTTTGAGGACGGCCATCTTCTATTTTGGTAATTACTCGGCGACTGCAACGGGCTCCCTCATCGCCGCGGGAGTTTTGCAGATGGCGGGGATCAACGGGCTTTCTGGATGGCAGTGGCTATTTATCTGTAGGTCTTATCATCTCTCCTCAGGTGATGCGCATCTTCACACTAACAACAAATACAGCGGAGGGCGCGTTGACTCTCCTAGTCTTTGTAGCCTTCGTGGCCTTCCTCCCCCGAAGTCCAGCTCACACCGCTCCCATCCACGGCCGCTGGGATTTCTTCTCCGACCGCGAGCGCAGCATTCTCCGATCTCGTGTTGTTGCCGAGGACAAGAGCAAAGGCGAGGATAAATCGTCCATCTCGTTGGAAAGTCTCCGCGGAGCCATCACCGACTACAGACTCCGATAGGACTAGTCTACGCGGACCTTGGTGTATCGGTGCGTTCGTCTGGTCTATCGCGTTTGCGGGTGCCCTATTCGGTCTGCCGCTAGGAACCGACAAGTGGGCGCGGTACGCCGTCTTCACCCTCTTGAGCGGAGGCAATGCTTTATCTCAGGGTCTCAATGATGCTTGGCTCAGTATCAACGCAACGAAGTCCAGCAATCGGAGCATTGGTCTCGCCATGGTGGTGATTGGAAGCAATCTGAGAGCCATCGCGGGTCAGCAGCTGTTCCGAACTTCGGATGCGCCACGGTACACACGGGCATTCCTGGCCATTCTACTGCTGTACGCAGCGTCGATTCCGGTGACTTTGCTTATTATGTGGGCATACTGGCGGGCAAACAAGAAAGACGGGCGAAATGGTGTGAGCAGTGATGGTAGAATCAAGAAGAGGTTTGATCTGTGAGAGTGGTCAATCTAAGCTCCCACCGTTTCACCACACCAACATCTACAAGCTACAACGGTTACTATACTCAATAAACATGCCTTAATAATAAAATACCATTCTTCTGGTGAGGTTTATGCAGTGATTTTCGCATAATGACTCCATCACCACCCCTGTTATCATTAGTCAGCCTACATCTTCCAGCGACTAGTTCAACCTGTCAGCTGTCGCTTACGTCGAAAACTTCCCCCTCATCACCGTCACTGATTGATCGATCTATCAACTATCTTAGCGATCAGTAACACCATGGCCACAGGCCTTGAAGCGCTCGGTGCCGCTAGCGCCGTGCTTCAAGTCATCTCGTTCGCGAGCGACGTGATCAGCGTCTGCAAGAAAATATACGATGGAAAGCCCACAGCCAACGACCATCTAGAAGAACACGCCAAGCGAATGTCGGATGCCGCTGGCCGGGTCCAAATTCGTTGTCAGGCAATGGCCAAGAATCAGCCATCCGAATACGACAAGAAGCTCGCCGACATTGCTGAGGATTGCAAAACTGCCGCTAGAGACCTGGAAGTGGAACTTCAGTTTGCGACGGGCTTGCAGGATAAAGGGAACATCTTCAAGGCAGTTAATGCTACGCTGAGAGCGTCAAGCCATCGGAAGAAAGTTGAGCGTCTGGAGCTTTCTCTGTCTAGGCACAGAGAAGTTATGGAGGCGGAGATGATGTCGCATCTGTGGTAAGTGCTTCATGTTTAGAGAGTAATCACGTACTGATGAGTCCCGCAGTTCACGTAGCGATGCCATCGAACTGCAGCAAAAACAACAGTTTAATGAACTTGCAATGGACGTGCAAAGCCTCGTCTTACAGATCGCCCAAGGTCACACTAAGATCCAAGACCTCGTCAAGGCAGAACACGACGTGACCCGCCAAGCTGTTGTCGAGGCCCAGGGAGCCATCAACAAACACGTCACCACCGAAGTTCAGGCCCTAAGCATCAATGCAGCAACTGAGGCCCAGCGAAAAACCTTCCTTCAGAGCCTCAAGTTCCCAGAGATTAATCAGAGGTACAACGACCTGATGAACTCGAGCGACGCAAGCTTCAAACGAGTCTTTGCATCTTACAGGGAGATGGGCAGCAAAGATGACGATTCCAAAGAGACCCCACAGAATAAGGTAAGAAAGTACGGTATAGCAAAGGGCGAACTAAAAGAGATTGATCGCGTCTGGGCTGAATTCGTCGAGTGGCTGCAATCAGCTGATTCATTGTTCTGCATTCGAGGAAAACCGGGCTCGGGGAAAAGCACCTTGGTCAAGTTCATTATAGACAACAAAAACACGAGACAACTGCTTTCCGGCTGGAGATCAGAGGTCAACATCACGTCACATTTCTTCTGGAAGATCGGGTCTCCGCCTCAGAACAGCATCAAAGGACTGCTGTGCTCCTTGGTCTTCCGAATTCTGGATGGAAACCAGGAGATGGTGGATCACGTACTGAACAACTACGCTCACCTGTCGTCAAGCACCCATTACCACGACTGGTCGATCGAGGACTTGAAAGCCGTTCTCTATTTTATCCTGGAAAAGGACACCCGACACCAATGCATCTTTATCGACGGCCTCGATGAGATTTGCAACAAGGACGGTCTCTTCAAACTCACACAACTGATTGAAGAAATCCTCGAATTCCCAAATGTCAAAATGTGTGTGGCTAGCCGGCCGGAGACGATTGTCATGAACTGGCTCAAGAGAAAGGACGTGCCCGGGGTCTTGCTCGAAGACCTCACAAGACCCGACATGCGGACATTTGTGGCTAAAGAACTCAAACCTTTCCTTTCAACCGATACGATATCCGTCAAAGCCCACGATAAGTTGGTAGAAAAGCTTGTTTGGAAAGCTCAAGGCGTTTTTCTGTGGCTTCATCTGGCTACTCGAAGTGTCACGATCGGCATACAAAACGAAGATTCTGAAGACATGCTTCTTGCTCGACTGGAGGAGCTCCCAAGCGAGTTGACGCAGCTATATGCCGACATGTGGCAAAGGCTCAACGAAAACAACTCCGTATACCGAGACACGGCGGCGAGGTACTTTCGGTATGCGCTCCAGAAGAGGGGTCTGATCCCGATGTTCCCCGAAGTCGGTTTTCCCTCTGGGTTCCCGGAGATTCAGCAGCCCGTGCTATTCCAAATTGCATGTGCGGAAGCTATCGACGTCCAGGACGTTCTTCTCACGGGCACCGAGACTGTGGACTTTACGCAAGTGCAACAGCTTTGTGGGAAGACAAAGCTAGCGATTCAAAACCGATGCGCGGGGCTTTTGCAGATTCAACCGCCGGGAATGGGCGGGAGAATGCTGGAACTCCTCGGAAGAGCTAATGATCTTGATCTTCCGGAGGATACTAAAGATGTTGACGATGTGCTATTTAGCCGCGTGGTTTTCATCCACCGCACGGCTCATGATTTCTTGACCGACACAGAAACCGGGCAGGATATCCTCAAATACGGCGTCTTGTCCGAGCGCGGGGTGGAAACCCGGCTGCTGAGGGGCTTGCTTTGTCTCCTTCGGGTCCTCCGCTCCGAATACGGTGTAATGGGGCGTTCAAAGACTATATTCTACGAAGCCATCGATCTAGCAAAGACTCAAGGAAGTAAAGGCCTGGAAGAGGCGATCGAAATACTCCAAGTCATCGAGAACCTTTACAATAACAAGATCATCGGAGCCGATCAACCATCGTGGCAGCCGCAAGCTCCCTTCCTCAGTCACTTGACAGATCATCCCCAACTCGACGACTTCGTCATATCAAGTCTCACGCAAGCAGGCTCAGCGACGTTAGCCACCGACGTCTTGCGCGAAGCATGGGAACCAGACGACTCCCTGTACTACAATCGTGGAAGAGCACCTTCAGCGAGACTTGTCGAGGCCTTGATCTCGATGGGCGCCGATGCATATGCAATGGGCACGAACCGAAAACAAGACATGGGACGCATGGAGCCTTTTGCGCGGCAGGGCACGGCCTTTTCCAACCTCTTGATGTATGGTATCAAGTCGATCGACGAGGGAAAGCATCTTGGCGGTGATTCTACCCGCGAGCTGCTCAAGGTGGCGGTGAGCATGGCGATGCGGTGTCCGGACTTGGGCGCCACGACATTGGTTGTCGGACGAGTAAAGGAGAGTGGTCAGGCGGACTTGATGAACGTGACGTGGCTGAGCAGGCCAGAGAATTACGTCAATGACAAGTCACCATGGCTCTTGTACGAAGTTGACTACAAGTTTCTGCTCTTGCATTTACTCTCGGGGCTAGGCGTTGACATCCAGGAGCCCCCCCTTGGCCCAAAAGTCGATGAATTGTTGCCGAAACTTGAGAATCCCTCGGCCAAGATTCGAGTCATTATCACCTGCAACGAAACAAAGGCTCTTGTTTGCCACCGTGCTGTATCTCAACTTTCAGCCCCTGCCATCACCGAACACCTCTTCGCAGGCGACACAGGACCGAAGATGAAATGGCGAAGGGATCCGAAACCAAAGGAGGACAAGTCCGCCTACGAAGCTGTCATTCGTCTTACAAACGACCCGAATATGGAAAGAGTAGATCTCGAAACGACGGTTCGTTCCTTGGCTGGTGAGGGAATCGGGTTCTGTACGCTTGTGGAGGCGGGCATTGTGCCTTCACACCCAGATGTGGAACGTTGGGAGGAGCACATGCCATTATATGCTTTGACGATACAACAGCTCAAAGCCACAGTAACTCAGAACTGTGGATAGATCCAAGGTCGAGGTTAAAGTAGTGTTGTCATCCTCGAGCTTTCGATACTTTGGAAACAGACCGAAGGATTTGGAGAGTCAGATTCAAGGACGAGCTATGACAGGATGCTGTTGTTGCTACATTATGTTAAAACTACGAGATTCATCACGAAAACCATTCACCTACTTGACCACTCGTCCACCTGGATTATGTGCACCTCATTATCCATCGGTAGATGGGACTAATCGTACGACAAAGAATTTTAATTTGCATCACGCGAGGACCATTCCCGTCGACCTATTCAACCTAGAGTCATATCACTATTATTCAAACGCCTCCTCAAAAAAAAAGGCTAAAACAAAGTATCGGGGCCAAGACTATCCACTGCTCGTTTTCGTCTTTGATTCAATTCAGGAAGCAGCTTCTTTGCGCCGCTGCAGTTCTTAATGTGTTCCAAAAACGGCCCTCTGTACCAGGCTAGTCTTTCCGGAGTGAGCGACACAGCCATTGCGCTCCCGCTCCAGTCAACCGGCATCAATATGTCATGCTCAGGGACCCGCTTAGAAGCGCATGTACGGCGGGCACGTTCGCATCCCAGACACCACAGGCCGTCGACAACCTCGCCCGATTCCGAGAGCGAGGGAAACCGGACGGAAGCCACGCCGAGATACCTATCCTCTAGGAACAAGGCCACGCTTGACTGGAGCCTGCGGCCCACATCTGTGGACTGCTGTCGGGTGCTGTGGTAGTACCAGCCCTCGGCGAGGCCTAGGACTCTGCGGTTCCTGAGCATGGCCTGGGCCATTCGCTTGGGGGACCCGTGTACCGCGATTCCAAGTGTCTTGGCCGCCTTGACGCTGACGAGGACGAGATCGTCGGGGCTTTCAAGTCTAGCATTGCGAACTGTGGGCAGTTGCTCGATGTGCTCGTCCGAGAGGCCAAAGTACTTCTTCGCCATCACCGGCTCAAGCAGCCGCAGAGACCGGTTCTGCTCGAGGCACGACCAGCAGCAGCGTTCGCATGTCGGAAGGAAGAGAAATGCTCCGTACTGGATACAGTACGCGCACCGGTTTGTTCGTAAAACGGCGTCCAGGTCAGCGGGCCGGTGGAGGTCCACCAGACCTATCATGCCCAACCCCGCCAGCACCTGCGGAGCAATCGTGATGATGTTTCCATAAGCACGCTGCGCATAAACCAGCCGCTTGCCTCCGAGAGAAACCGATGCAAGGCGGGAGAGGGACTTCAAGTCGAGCATGTCCAGGGTAATGGACGCGATCTCGAGCGGGAGACGATCGAGCATGCCCGCCGACGATGCGCGGTCGGAATCGGGCGGGTGTGGGTCGCCGATCTCAATGGTAGCATGTTCAGGGAAGTGGGGTTGATGGGACAGTCGAGAAATAAGAGCGTCCGGCTCGAGCGAAGGATTCGACATGGTCGGCGATGTTGGTCGAGCTGGGAGACGAGTATCGATGGATGCGTGTTGATGTGTCTTGATGACCAGCCCACTGCATTCTCCTTGCATTCAAGGCATGTCTGGTGCGTCCCCATCACGTGACGCCTGGCCACACACGCAAGGCTTCCGCACAAAGCTGCATTGGAAAAATGCTACAGGGCTTTGGAGAAGTTTAGGTAAGCTAGATTGCTGCGGATGTGTCGATTCGTTGGTGGTTGAGGCAACTGGGCAGCGCAGATGCTGAGTCTGTGACGTCTCCAGGGTTTCCATTCCTGAGTTTAATGACGGGTTGGCTTGTGACTCGATGTGTACTCAAAGTTCAATCTACTATTTTAACGGTGGAACAATTCTCATTGGTAAACAGGTTCCTGCATTATAAACAGTATTATACAGAACAAGGTAAAGATTGCTGAGGATTCACCATATAAAACAGTCAACATCCGCCGCTATGTTCACCAGCTTAGACAGATCATCACTCAGGCTAATACAACTAAATGAAGTTAGATCTAAATCTAGTTCCAGTGTGACTTGGACTACCCAATCCCAGCTATGTCTTTACCTAAAATAGCCATCGCGTTTTCCAAAACATACTTTTAGGTCGCACCATCGCTGCGCCGCAAATGCGGCATCCCACGTTGCCGCAACCCATCCGCCACGCTTCTTTTTGCGCCGCAATCGCCGCACTTGTCGCCTGCGACCCGCCTTCTCATACTCTAGCAAGATTTTCTCACCGGACTTAAATCCCGGTTTTTGTTTGCAATGTTAACTCCGCGACACTGGGGCTGTATTGAACGCTTTAGTTCCCTTCTGAGTAGTAACTCCGAAAGTTTGAAAGACGGGGCCGCTGGAGGCGCGCGAGTATATATGCAGCTCAAGGAATGCAGGCATTGTATCTTCAATTCACCAAATCTTTATTCATCTCACGACTCGACGAAGCAAAGATGACGACCTACGAAACAGCAGAAGACCAGTACGTTGCTGTCGGGGACGTCCGTTTGGCGTACCGGAAATTCGGTCAAGCGAGCGGTACCCCTCTTGTCCTTTTTGTCTACTTCAGGTTTGTTAAGATGTCCCTCTTTCGATACACCTAAGCTAAATATGCAAGGGGAACGATGGACCATTGGGACCCAGCCTTCATCAACCCTTTATCAGCTCAGCGCCCTATAGTCTTGATTGACAACTCAGGAATCGGTCGCTCCGGTGGTGTGATTCCCGAGACGGTTGCAGGCTTCGCCCAGGTCTACATCGACGCCATCAAAGCCCTCGGCTTGAGCCAGGTCGATTTGCTAGGCTTCTCGCTTGGTGGCGCCGTTGCCCAGATGGCAGCCCTGAACGCGCCGGCTCTCATCCGCCGGCTGATTCTCTGCGGTACCATCCCCAGCTACGGCGACGGCGTCGTGGCAGCGGACATGGGCCCCTTTCTGAAGCTCAAAGACTCGGTCGCATTGGAAGAGCACAAAAAGGCATTTCTTGCTGGGTTCTTTAGGCCCGCTGAAGAGAGTCAGGCTCTGGGGGAGCTCGCCTGGGAACGGATTACGCAAGCTCGACCCAACGGCGCTGCGTTTCTTGATGTGGACGGTGCCAATAAGCAAGCTGCTGCGTTTGGACGCTTCATGAACCCTGACGAGACCAAGGATGGATCCTACAATAGACTCGGCGAGCTGCGAATGCCGGTGTTGGTCGCGGGCGGTAAGTACGCGCTTCTGGGGTATTGTGATTATGCTAATCTATCATTCAGCAAGCGATGATATTCTGATGCCGACGGAAAACAGCATCATGCTCTGGAAGAAGTTGAGAAATGCTGCAGGACGATTGCACCTCTTTCCCGACTCTGGACATGGGTTTCTCTTCCAGCATGCGAAGAGCGCCGCGCTTCTTGTCAATACGTTTCTTGATAGCGAGCTAGATAATTAGAAATTGAGCATCATTACTTGCGGCATTGCAGCGTAGTTTCGAGTCTGAATTGACACCCGACACTTATCACAAGTTTGCGGTTGTTTGGGGCTGGCAGGCGTAGTAGGGCCGACCAATTCCACTCGTATAGAATCAACTGTGAGCACTCACCAACACTCTGATTTGTTCATGGTCGCGATGCATCTCCTGGGTTGTGACGTCACACAGCAGAAACAAAGTCATTGGTCTTAGGGGACATCAACAGAGTCACGGGCAAGGGCAGGAATGGGAAGCGAGGAAGTGTGCGGTATTAGGAAGCGAGGAAGTGTGCAGCATTGGGAAGCGAGGAAGTGTGCGGCATTGGGAAGCGAGGAAGTGTTCAGTATTGGGAGGCCAGGAAGCGTGCAGTATTCGGAACAGTTGAAGCTTTCATTATTCATTGGCAACCCAAAGCCACCCTAAAATCCATCCTGGCCATGGTGTCCATGTCTCCCACTCGACCCCCAGCAGCCCTGTCTCAGATCCTAATCATCCGCCAAGAGCCGGAACCTCAAGGTCGAGGCTGGACAAAAAGCCGGGACCGAATGCGCTCGAAGCCCTCGTGCAGCTCCTTGACTCGTCGTTCGTCGGCCTCGACGAGCAGCTCGTACTTGGCCAGGTTCATGGTGCTGTACACCTTGTTCAAGTCGGCCTTCCACTGCTGACGCGCCTCGTAGTCCTTGGCCAGCAGGGCCTTGAACTCGGGAGACAAGGCAGCGGGGCGTCCGGTCTTCTGGGCTTGCCAGTCTTCCAGTTCCTCGTATTGTCGGGCCAGCTCGGGGATGAACTTGGGGAGGCGGTCGTAGCTGGGCGTGGCCGGGACGGGGGCTGCGCGTGTGGTAGGCTTGACGGCGGCGGCTTGTTGGCGACGACGGTGGGCCAGCTTGATGCGGCGTCGGAGGTTCTTGGTCGCCTTGAAACTGCGAGATCGGAGCGCAAGACGAGGCATGTTGGAGATAGTCTGTGTCTTTGCGGGCTGTGTGTGCGGTCGAGCGTTTGGTTCAATCGGGTGATCGATCGGTCGGTCGTGCGAGGACGGAAGAGCGAGTGCGAGTGGAAGTGCGAGCGCGGATGAAAGCGTGAGTTTGGATGAAGAGAAGCGAGAAGCGGAGAGAAACGAAACCGGTGATGGTGTCTTGGTCTTCGAGAGTGTGCGAGACGGGGAGAGCGTTGGAGAGTATCAGACTGCGAGACTGCGCAAGACGGAGAGAAGAGATGATGGGATCGTAGTGTTGTGAGGCTCGTGAGAAACGAAGATGATGAAGGAAGAAGTCTGTACAGTTCCAGAGACCTGCGAAGATTCTTATCTGTCTCCCCGGAGTGGCGGCCATTGTGTTGAGCCCGTTTTGGCAAACGCTGCGTTTTCAACTGCGCGCAGCTGTCTCGAAGCTGTTGTGAGAAACACCCGACAACTGGCAAACGGCCCCACCTCGATCTGATTGTCAGCTGGCAACATGGTGCACCACGGCGTTGTGATGTGTCCTAATCCGGTAAGTCTCTGCCTAGCACAATGAAAGTGTTCAAGATGTGTTTTTATTGAATGGCTCGAATTGGGTACCGTGGTCGAACCGCTGTGACTGCGGAAGAGAGAAGTGCTCGAGTGCCCACGCACGCGATGCACTCATGACGCCGAGCACGGTGCACGCACCCAGCAACGGCTGGCAGGCCAAACACTGCCATCAACCACAACGGACCAGCAAACGTGCCCACCGTCTCTTGCTAATGGACTCGTCTCTGTTTTAAATAAGAACCCAGCAAATCCCACAACTGGTGCAACTCGGCTCGCACGCGCATGCACCGCAATCGGACACACACCCAAACAGTCCTATCGCGATAAGCAGCCTTATCGCTCCCCACCAGCCATGACGTGTGGGGCTGGTGAGGCCGGTGGAGGCGGAGGTGGAGGTGGAGGTGGCGGTGGAGGGCGCTGCAATCTTGTGGAGGAGTGGAGGATGAAGCCGGGATCGAGAGATCAGCGTTGCAGTCGAGGGAAGTGCCGGGTGTTGCTTGGAGCTCCACCTTGGTCGACGAGGTCAAGGAGGATATCCTCAAATAAGCTGCCCGGGACGGAACCAGTAAGTAAGTCTGTGCATTCCTCGCAGTAACAACTCGTCCATCCCAGTCAACTCCTCACCACGACGCCTAGCCAAGAATCCATCCCTCTCGCACCCATCCACACACACCCGCGACTCACCATGGGTTCCCTCGGTTCCTGGCTCTCCGGCGCCGTGTCCGCCAAGCCCGAGTACGAAATCATGGAGAAGCCCAGCCGCATCGGCCGCAAGCTGCGCATCATCTGTCTCGGAGGCGGCGCCAGCGCCCTCAACCTCGCCCACGAAGTCGACGTCAGCCCGCTGGACCTCGACCTCGTCTGCTACGAGAAGAACCCGTCCATCGGCGGCACGTGGTACGAGAACCGCTACCCGGGCTGCGGATGCGACATTCCGTCCGTCAACTACCAGTTCTCGTGGGCGCCGTCTTCCGAGTGGACCTCGTTGTGAGTGTCCCCTGCTTCCCTCCCCGGCACTCGACTGACTCGGCCGTCTCACAAGTTACTCGGGCGCCCCCGAGATCTTGCAGTACTTTAAAGACGTGGCGGAAAAGTATAACCTCAACAAGTACATCCGCCTCAGCCACACCGTGGTATCTGCCGTGTGGAACGAGGACGAGAGCCTGTGGCACGTCAAGATCCAACGAGGCGACGACCCCAACGACACAATCGAGGACACGGCCAACATCTTTGTCAACGCCAGCGGTGTACTAAAGTGCGTTGCTCCGTCCCACCACACCCAATCTTCCTCAACTGACTCATCTCTTCAAAGCAAATGGAAGTGGCCCGCCATCAAAGGCCGAGAGTCGTTCAAGGGCGAGATGCTCCACAGCGCAAACTGGGACAACACCGTCGACCTGAAAGGCAAGCGCATCGGCGTCATTGGCGGCGGATCGTCAGCCGTGCAGATTGTTCCCAACATCCAACCCAGTTAGTCAACCTTTTCTATCCCCCCGAATCTTGAGAACCAAATACTAATCGCTGGGTATTATAACTAGTCGTGGGCGACATGAAGTGCTTCATCCGCAGCGCGTCCTGGGTCACCGGCGGCTTCGGACAGCGCTTCGCCGGAAAAGCCGGTACCAACTTTGAGTGTAAGCACGCCAATCACCTGAATAGCTCCAAATTCTAACATGCTGTGCAAAGACAACGACAAGCAGCGGGAGATTCTCCGCAACGATCCCAAAAAGTACCTCGCCTACAGGAAGAAGATTGAGTCTGAGCTCAACTCCCGATTCCGCTTCATCCTCAACGGATCCAAGGAGCAACAAGAAGCCCGAGACGTGAGTGCACCCTCAGAACCCTTCACCAGCTGCGACTAAATACCAGTGCAGTACGCAGAAAACGACATGCGCAGCAAGCTCGCCAGCAAGCCTGAAGTCGCCGACATCATCGTTCCCAAAAACTTCGCCGTCGGCTGCAGAAGACCTACCCCGGGCAACGGCTACCTCGAGGCGCTCTGCAAGGACAACGTCTCGGTGGTATCGACCGACATCCAGAACTTTACCTCCAAGGGCATCATGACTTCGGACGGCGTTGAGCACGAGTTTGACGTCATTGTTTGCGCTACCGGCTTCGATGTCAGCTGGAGGCCCGCGTATCCCACCATCGGCCGCGGTGGTGTCAGCCTCGGAGACTACTGGAAAGACGTGCCCAACACGTACTTGTCAATGACCGTAGCCAACTTCCCAAACTACATCAGTGAGCTCCCATCTCCCGCCTTTGGCATTCCCGTCTAACCGCCGCAGTCTTCAACGGCCCCTACGGCCCCTACGGCCACGGCAGCTTCCTCCCCATCACCGAGACGGTATCCCGCTACGTCATGCAGATGCTCAAGAAGATGTCCGAGGAGGAGATTTCCTCCTTCGCGCCCAAAGAAGCCGCCGTCGCCGACTTTGCCGAGCACCGACGCAAGTTCCTCCCCCGGACGGCCTGGACGTCTCCTTGCCGCTCGTGGTTCAAGCAGGGCACCGTCGACGGCGAGCCCATGATGTGGCCCGGGTCCCGCATCCAGTTCTTCGAGACGATTGCCACTCCGCGCTGGGAGGACTACGATCTCAAGTACACTACTTCCAACCGGTTTGGGTACTTTGGTAACGGTTTTGCGGCGAGGGAGAATGATGGGAGTGATTTGACGTGGTATTTGGGTCTGCTTGACGGTAGCGAAAAGCAACCGGCGCTGCTTGATGAGGAGTTTGAGGAGTTTTTTATGAATAAATAGGAGATGGCATCTATTTATAAACGCATCAAGCGTGTTGGCTTTTCTATGACTTGTTGTTGCCGCCACTCTGTCATGTCGACTTCTTGTCAGCTCTCGACGATTGACTGTGCACCATTAGCCACGGAAAAACTAGACCCAGTTTAGATTTCTTGGAGCTTGGGACACGCAAGCTGGCTAGTGGGCTTTTTCAACGCTGGCGAGGCCAATATTAGTTGATGCACGAGGAAAAACATTGAAATGAGCATTTGGTTGTGTGACGAAATAGCGTTGTTGACAAGATCAATGATAGAGATTCCCGAAAAAAAGATTCATTTTTTTACGTCGAAACTTGATATCCTGAGTTTGTTGATAGGCGATCAACATATAATTGTGCGCATTTTTGAGCCGAAGACCATCGCGTCGCTCGAGGAAACAGAAGAACCTCGCAACGTCATTCTTCATCCACTTTCGACACGCTTCAATCAGATAGAGCACAGCATAACAATAATTGATAATAATCAATTGCAGCACACTTGAAAGATCTAGCTAGAATTTAAAAAGGATAACCAGAGTCTAGAGACACAACCCCAATCCATATCGCGTCGACGTGCCAATCATCTGTCTAAAGCACATATCGGAAGGTTGGCTGCTGGAAATCTGTAAGATCCAGAAATTCGGTTCCTTCAACAACCTGCTCAGGCTGCTCGGCCGCCAACTTATCACGACGCCTGTTCTCCAGAATATTGACAACGCGAATGGCAATCAGCGTGCACGCAGCAAGGCCGTACATGATGGCCACCATCATCTTCCCGTGGTAGTACTCGGGAGCTTCAGTGGCGCGGAAGGTCTGAGGACCAATCCAGTTGCCGGCGGCGTACGCGAGGATCTGGGCGCCGTTGACGGTGGCCTTCTTCGTGTAGCCGAGGGTGTTGTTCGAGATCATGACCATGACCAGGCACCAGGCGGAACCCGCAGCGCCGATGAAGTAGTATCCGATCAGGAGGCCGGCCTTGGCGGCAACGGGGATGAAGATCATCATGATGCCGCCGACCATGGGGATCAGGATGGCAATAAAGGCAAACAGCGAGCGGTCCATGTACTTGTCCGAGAGCCAGGTAAAGGTCAGCTTGCAGGTGATGTCGACGATGCCGGTGGGCATGTTGAGCAGCAGCGAAAGGCGCTTGCTGAAGCCAAAGGAGTTGATGACCAGGGATCCAAACGCGGTGATGCCGCCGTTGGGGATGTTCATGAGCAGCGAAAAGACGACGTAGAGGTAGGTGCGAGGGTCGCGGAAGGCCTCGAAGAACTGGTCCCACTTCCACTTGCGGCTGCCGATGCCCTGGAAGTTGCCCCGGATGCGCTCGACGGCGATGACCTTTTCGCGGTGGGTCAGGAACTTGGCGTTGGTCTGGTTGTCGGGCATGTAGAACCAGCAGTAGGCGCCGGTGACGATGGTGGGCAGGCCGAGGACGAGGTACAGGATCTTCCACGTGGCCATGGCGCCGTCGGTGACGCCCGAGAGGCCGTAGGCGATGGGGCCGAGGGTCAGCAGCGCGAGGCCGTTGCAGCTGAGCCAGTAGCCCATGCGCTTGGCCTGCTCGTTCTGCTTGTACCAGCCGGAGACGAGGATGACAAAGGCCGGCGTCACGGTGGCTTCCAGCGCGCCGAGGAAGAAGCGCACGCTCAGCAGGCCGGCGTAGTTCATGACGAAGACGTGGCAGGTGAGCACGCCGCCCCAGAGGATGATGTTGGCCGACGTGTACTTGCCGAGGGGGAGGGCTCGCAGGAGGTAAGTGGTGGGGAATCTAGAGCGAGGGAGAAGTCAGTTTTTTTGTCATGAGTATCAGAGAAGGGATGTTCCAACGGCAACGTACTCCCAGAGAATGTATCCGGCGTAGAAGATGCTCGACGCCCAGCTGTACTGCTGGCTCTCGGCGTCCAGCTTGGTGTCCTCGCGGATGCCCATGAGCGAGGCGTAGTTGAGCGACGTCTTGTCGGCGAACTGCAGGGCGTAGATCCAGCAGAGCAGCGGCATGAGGGCCCAGTCGATCTTGCGCAGCACGCTGCGCTCTTCCTCGGGGGTGAAGTCGACGTCCTCGCCGCCGGCAAAGGTCAGGGCCGGGTCGGCGTCGGTGGCCTGCTGCTTCTCGATGACGCCCTCGGCGAGGTCGGTGGGCGTGCGGATGACATCGCCGCCGTCTTGCGGGGCCATCTTGTCCTTGGGGGTGGACATTGGGAGTGGCGAGCTGGACGGTATTCCTGGCCTGAGGGGGATGTTGCTGAGAGTGTAATGCTGGCAGAGATGCTGCTGGCTTTTCAGGGGGACGGGATCTGAAAGATTCAGCTTGGGAAGAGAGTGAAAGAACAGGGCTCTCTGTCGATCGAGGTCAATGTGAGACGACAAGGCATCAGGTTTTAAGTCGTTGTCCTCCCTCGCACCCCCCTGGCCCAACTCAGACGTCAGTTGAGGCTGGCGTACGTCTCGAACGCGGCTTGTGAGCGCATCTCTATCTCACCCCAGACGACAGATACGCTAGCGGCCTGGTTATCTGCAGCCCTTGTCGCGGGGAACCTGGTCTGCGTCCGACTCGCGAGAAGTGTGGCTGGAAAAGATCGTTTTGCGAGAGGTTCGTGTGGAGCTCCACGCTCGACTTTGAATGACTAGCTAGCTGCACCGGCTGGTCGGAGTTTGGACCTCCACTTGGTCTCCTCCACCCGAGATTACCACGGGTTGTCTCCGAGGGTTTGTTACCGGGATGTTGGTGTTGAGGCTGTAGGGGCTAGGCTTTGTCTGGGATTTTGATACGTAAAGTACTACTTCAGTATGAGAGTCGTTGGTTTATACAAGGGCTGCGGTTCTGTTCTCAGCAGGAATACACCGGAGGCCAAGACCGAGAGTACCTTTGTGGATGATGTGGAGCTCCACATGTCATGGACAAAAACCGCTAAATGGAGTGGAGGCCGGCCCTGATTCGCTCGACGATACCTCAAGACTCGAAAGAATGACACGCGGTGATGAAATCTTCACGATGCGCCAATTGTAGTCCAGGTTGGATTCCATCTTGATGGGTTTTCCATGACCCAGATGCGATTTCCCCGGATTCAGAGTCTGTTGGGTGTGGTTTTCCGATGGTTGGATCCTTGCAAGGCCAGTCCGCGAGTCCGGGAACAAGGTCACGAGTGGCGAATGACTTGTTAGCAAAAAGGAGTCGAGGGTGGCACGTCTATGGTCACTGCTCCAGACTAAACCAAGGCTATTATTCCCTACCCGGACAGCTCACTCGTAGAGGATAGATTTGGTCCTAAACAACGTCATTGAATAGTAATGAGTAATGGGGAGTGCCACCCTAGAGCGATGAGAGATAGGTGAGAGGTAGGTGTCTGTTTTCCCCTCGAGCTTTGGTGGCGAGTTCACACTGCGAAGATGGCTTGAGTCGAGATTGTCTAGTGTATGTGAAAGCGTATCAAAGACTTGTCGATGAGATAGGGTCTCCGGCACGACGAGATCAACCAATTGTTTGGTTTCGGCGTCTTTACCGAGAACTTCTAATCAACCAAGATTGATAGCAAGTATTGGAGAAATAGTCGCGCCTCCATCAGAGATCCAAGATACTCACCCTTGGCACAAGCTTACATCTCATCGATCAGGTGGAGCTCCATCGATATCTCCATCATAATGAATGCCTGATAGCAGGTCAAGTTGTGGTGCCATGTCAGTGCACGGCCACACAAGGTTTGGCAAGATAAGCAGGTCCAGATGCTACAATGCCAATAGGTGTAGGAAATATAAAAACCTCAAGTCCAGGAACATATCTCTTTCTCCCTCCCACATCAAAGTCGCGTCCCTGAAGTACGGGCTGGATATGTCCCGTCATGACCGAAACACGGCGGCAGGTGCGTAAGCTACAGGACAATCGCCAATGGCCGGATTTCGACAAGATAATACGGCGTAGCTTGCCACAGCTTACCGATAAATAAAAAATATCAAAACCATGACTGAACTCCCAGAATGAAGTAACCTCAAAGTAGAGGAGTGACTTCTCGCGACATGCTAGTCCCGATGACTCAGCACCAACGCGACTCAAGAGCACGCACCCACTTTCTCCAGTTCGCCCCAGTTGAGCGCATCGCAACCTCACTCCAGCGGCTCGACATTTCCGACGCCGGGCACACAATGGGCTCGATAAGGCCGTTTTCCTGCAGCGAGTGCTCGCAGACATTCACCCGGAACGAGAACCTGGAACGGCACCGACGCTCAAGTAAGCCACTCGGTCGGTGTTCGCGGTGGCCTAGCTAATTCGCGGTGGCAGGACACGGCGATGATAGTCGCAGGCCGTTCGAGTGTCTCTTTTGCCAGACTCGCTTCTCGAGGAGGGATGTGTGTAAGCGCCATACGAGGAGATGCTCTGGCAGGGTAGGCCAGAATGCTGCTTCTAGCACTTCGACCGATCGTGTGGATGACGACCAGGGTGTTGTCGACAACGGGGCGTCGCCGCCAACTCCTCCGATACCTTCATTTAGTCCCATTGCCATTGTCGAGGTTGCCGCGTCAACTCGAGAACCTCCTGCGGAAACTAGCCCAGCAGAAGGCCCAAAGGAACCAGTCTTGCCAGAGCCGGCACCACCTACCAGGTACGCTCCCCGGCCTTCTCCGCGGCTGACACTAACAGCTTTCAGCAAAGACATTCCCTTTCAAGCTGTCCATATTGCTGCGTATTTCGAGTACTTTCATCCTTCGTTTCCACTGCTTCATCGCCCGACCATCAGCGGCGAAACGCCCCGGCTCCTGCGCAACATCATCACCGCCATTGGCAGCTTGTACACGGCCCAGACCTTTTCTGAACCAGACGCTGCGGCTTGTATCAAATGGAGTCAAGGCCTTTGGGATACCGGGCGTAAGGAACTTAGCCGTCTTGTGCGTTGGCCCAAACTTCTACTCCAGTCTCATGAACAATCTACTAATGATTAGTCTAATAGGTTGGCGCAGACTGGAGAGAGCTGCGGAGGACTTGGATCATGCAGGCTTGGCTATTGCACATCATATACGGCGCCTACATGGGCGGCGCAGCTCGCTACGGTAAAGCAAAGACGATGCTGCGGTCGCTTGTCGACGTAAGAATGGCCTTGGTGCCGTGATTCCACCCCGAAATAACATCCCCATGCTTAAACATTCGTGTACAGGCTGCTCAAGATCTCGGCCTCCTTCGACAAACCGTCGCCACGTCCGCATCTCGCGTATGGATCAAGGCCGGTTCGGGCGCTTCGCTCGCCGGCGACGCACAAGCGCTGCACGAGTCGTGGATGCTGTACGTCAACGAGGAGTCCATGAAGTTGTCCATGTACACGCTGCTTTTCCTCGATTTTCACATATTGGCTCCTTGCAACGTCCGGCCGCTCATCTCTCCAATCGAACTCGACTGGGAGCTTCCGCTGCCTCGGGCACTGTGGGAGTCGGACACGGCGCTGCTGTGGCTGGAGAGTCTCAAGGGGGAGTCGCAGTTTGCCGCGTTACTGGAACTCGACGAATCGCTAGGCTTTCCGTCTTTCGCATCGGCGTCTCTAACGCTGGCTACTCAGTCGGTCATGTCGGAAGTGGTTAGCCCATCTCTTCTCACCGCGTTGTCGGCGTCTCCCATCGCAACACTCTTCGTGCTGACCAACGTGGATTCTTTCGTGAGAGATCTTACGCGCTGCTATTATCAGTTTCCTCCGGGCCTAGCGGACCCTTCTGCGTTTCACATCTTCACGCAGTCACAGAACAAGCAGATTAGTGCGGCGCTGCGCCACATTCTAGGAGTCGTCGCGAGCAGGGACACGACGTTTGATGACTCGGACCGGCCTATCTGGACAACCATCGAGCGAATGGCCCTATCGATCAAGGTTGCTCTCTACAAACCCGACGATCTTTTGATTGGTGGCATCGTTGATAGCAGCGTGACTGCCGGCCTCGCCACTGCTACCCATTTGACGCTGGGGCTTTACGCGGGTGCTAGAAGAGGGCAACAGTCTCTACCGCGACCGATATCCGGCGATGATGCCGTTCTCGTCATCCTCGACGAGGCCATGGAATCGCTCTCGGCAATATGCAAAACCGACCGACAAGCAGCTCTGCACGAAGCACCCTGGGCGACGGTAGCCTCGTACAGAATCCTCCTGGCCATTTGGAGGTCGCTCCGGTGGGCCGCGGGGGAAGTGCGCACGAGACAGCAATCGCAACCGCGTGTGCAGAGACGGTACGAGGCGTCGCTGGTGATATTCAATTCCATCATGGAGGTGGTCTGGCCTCAGCAGGGGTCGGAACTGTACAATGCCACGGGGATTTTTGCTTCGCCGGAAGAGGGCGAGGGGTACTTTACAAAGGTTGTGCTGCAGTTTTGGAAAGAGAGGAGTGTCTGGGCTGTGGGGTCTTGTATGGCTACCGTCTTGGACGAAGCGATCTCGGTTGGCTACTAGAGAGCAGGATTGGCCGAGCTGGAAGTTCGTGCCGCAACTGATCTGGGATTCAGACTACGGCGAGGTCAATACCAATCAACGTGAGGCTGTCGGTCAAGATCCAACGGCAATTGGGTGCCAGAGCGGAGAGTCAGCGGTTCCGACGAGCCAGTGTCGATCCTTTACGCAACTGCCATCTTCGACATACGCAGTCAACCCACAACTCGTCCGGCTTTGGACGACTCTTTCTGAGTGAACATATACCGACGAGATATGTTGGCTCTTTCAGGTCAAGATGATAAAGAATGAGAAGAGAATCATTTGCAATGTTACGTTGCTTCCTCCCTCGGCAAATGTGGGGTAGGCGGTCTGTTCCTCGGCTAATCAGGACAAGAAGAGGGGTCATATCACAGAGAAGATGCTGCCCTAATAGGTGATGTCGAGGGCTCAACACTGTAAACACACAAAGAAACTTGATCCATTTCTAGCACGTCCCACTACAGCCTAGGCCTCAAACACAATGACTACCCAAGTAGACCACTTCCTCTCCATCCCATGGTGTGCCAAACGTCTCAACGACCCAACCATTGCCTTTCTCCACGACCACGACAAGAGCCAAGATTCGAAAAGAAGCCGGGGCTCCTTTGCAGAAGGCATCTACAAGCTCGCCGACGGCGTCAGAGCCCAGCTGGCATTCTACCCCCGCCAGCCCCGAGAAGGCGTCGATCCCGAAGCCCCGTTCCCCGAACTGTCGGTCATCTTCGACGTCGGAACCGGGGTGTCGGGATGGCCGGGGATAAGCCACGGCGGTTTTGTGTCTTTTCTCTTTGATACGGTGGCGGGTCGGCTGGCGCTGTGCAATGTTGATGAGCGTCCTGGTGAGGGAGCGTCGCCGTTAACCATGACGGCGCGGCTGGAGATTAATTACCGCAAGCCCGTTCGGCTAGATCAGGTTTTGGTTGTGACGGTATTTGTAAAGAGGATTGAGGGTCGGAAGATGCTTGTCGGGATAGAGTTGGAGGATGAATCGAGGACGGTTTTGAGTGATGGTGAGGCTTTGTTTACGCTTTCGACTGCGAAGCTTTAGCCATCCGAGGAGGTTCAAAATCCCGTCCTTCGAAAGTAGGAATAAAATTAAAGTTACAAAAAGACTAGTCCTTAGAAACCTAGCCTGGCAAATTGCTCTGATTTCTCGCACGCCATTCTTTGTCGGCCTCTGCGGGCATTGAGCTGGTTGGTAGCAGGTTTATCTGTACGACGACAGCGACTGAGAATTTTGTACGCAAGATGACATAATAAACATCAGGCTTGACAAGGTGCTCAGTGTTTGTATGCTTCTTTTTTATCTGGAAGCGCAGATGATGCCTGAAAATGTGATACAGGGTAGCTCCATTCATGGGCTTGGATAAGAAAGAAGTGCAGCAAATTGAGCAGGCCTCTTTGCCATAGATCATAGACCAAGCTATCCTAAGCGACTCGGGAAAATTTTCGAGGTAGCTGAGACAATCGCAACACATGTTTTCAGACAGGTTAGGGGTGTAATTAACGATAGCACCCGTCGATCCATGGGAACTTGGATTCGTTTTCACGTCCTGAAACCGCTTCAATATTCAAGACTTTTCCTCTAGATTGAGGGGTCTTTAATTGAGCAAAGTCAACGTGGACCGGGACTCCAGCTATAGACTTGCACTACTACTTAGCTCTTGCGGGTAATGCCTCTGAGGCGGTAGTAAATAACCGTGTGAATGCAGATAGCTGAAGCTGATCGAAGAGAGGGATCCATAAAAAGCTAGATTTCGACACATGAATAGAATTGTCAACCTTATTCAAGGTAGGATGTGAGGCATCATGAGGAAAAAGGAACAAAGATAGACCTGAACAGCGGGGGCAAGTTGATTGCACTCCTAGTCTCACGCGATAAATACTGCGTGACAAACCAACTAAAAGTATGCTTGATGTAGTAGTTTTTGAAAGTCAGTTGTTCAATGTGATGAGATAGAATCTTGTTGAGCACAAACTCGATGGACAGTTGCTACCCAACACGAGTTTCCGGACCTGGTCAAGATGATGCGTAGATTGGGGTCTGCTGAAGATCGGAGACAAAAAAGAAGAGGGAAAACGAACTTACCCTCATCCATGGCAGAGCCTGCTGAGAATCCATCGTGACGCCTACAGTCCGACAGTGGATGCCGAGAGTGGACAGGAATACGAAAGTTAATAAACAGCGGTGGCCGGTTGTCTGGGCAAACACACCATGATTGGCGAGAAAAGTGACGGTTCTGGGCCAAGAGCCTTGTCGAAAGAGGTAGCGCAGGCATCGCCGTGGCCTGATGGTCTGCAAGTCCAGAAGCGTCTCCGCGGACCCTCTTGCTCGTCCTCTTTCGGCCACGCTCAGTCGGATCGCGCCGAGATGCAGGCGCATCGGGCTAGCATGGCAGAGGCTGGTGCTGGATTCCGTTTCCTTAGCGATGGCAAGGTTCGTGATAGTGGAGCGAGCCAAGAACGAGCTGGGCTCGTCAAGGCCGGAAGACTCGGCCGAAGATCGGCCTGGCTCCGGTCTAGACTGGGAGCGGCTAAGAGCAACTCAGTTTTTAAAACTCTTTGGCTCGAATGGTTCTATTCTCGTCGTGGTTGTGACGTTAGGTGGGCTGTATAGCCGACCCTGCCACCCGTTTTCCCCGCGATGGTCCATCGGGCGAGTAAGTTGTTGGGACGACGGGTTTTGTCCCCTCGTATTTCGCCGCCTCGTATTCCTGGCTCTCTAGCTATGCATACTACGGCAGAGAACTATTCTCTCGCCCGAAAGAGGGACGGGCCACGACGTCATCCAGTCTAGCGAGCCAGTCACCGCATGGCCGTGGCAGGCGTGGCTGGATTGTAGAGCGGTTGGACGATCTGAGAGCCCAGCCGGTTGAGCAGGTTGCATCTATCTGCGAACCTTGGGGCTCGCCTGCACGACTGTCACTCGCGTGGTTGTCAAGGGCTAGCGGTGGCATTATGGTTGGCTCCGCATTGTGCGATATCTGTCGGATACGAGAGTCGGGCACTTGGCTTTCGGGTTTTCGGGCGACGAGAGCAGCGACCAGCCGGACCATTTCGATCTTCAGAGGTTGGTCGAGCAGTTGAAGAAGAAAGCTATATAACCACGCAGTTTCTTCCCGACAACCAAATTTGTTCATCAGTCTCATCTCACCATCAGCATCACTCACCTCCAACAGACCCTCAACTCGACACCCCTCTACAACTCTCCAACCCTCCAACCCACCTCACAAGATGATCTCCAAGAACCTCGCCCTCACCCTGGCGCTGCTGTCCGCCGCCTCGGCCGCCCCCACGCTCAAGCGCCAGGACCCGTGCCAGGACGCCTACAAGGCCTGCATCGCCAACGGCACGCCCGAGGTCGCCTGCTCGTGCACGCTGACGGCCTGCGTCGGCGAGGACAACGCCCGCAACCGCGAGTTCTGCGCCAGTGCCACAGCTTCGCTCGCCCAGCCCACCAGCACCGGTATCCCCGGCGGCTGCAACCCGGCTCACCCCGGGTCCTGTCCGTCGTCGTACTTTACCTACACGACCGAGGTGCCGGAGAGCACGGCGTCCGCGCCCGAGTTCACCTCCGTGTCCGGCATCCCTGGCGGCTGCAACCCCGCGCACCCGGGATCGTGCCCCTCGTCGTACTTTACTTACACTACCGATGTTCCCGAATCGACGGCAACCGCTGCGCCCGAGTTTACCTCCATCTCTGGCATTCCTGGCGGCTGCAACCCCGCGCATCCCGGATCGTGCCCTTCTTCGTACTTTACCTACACCACCGAGGTGGTAGAGACGACGACGGAGACGGCGCCGACTTTCACTTCCATCGCCGGCATCCCCGGCGGCTGCAACCCGGCGCACCCCGGCTCGTGCCCCTCGTCCTACTTCACCGCCACCACCCTCTCGACGGTCGTAGCGCAGCCCACCGGCAGCCCCGCGTACGCCGACCCCGTGGCGGTCGAGGGCAAGCAGTGGACCATCAGCGACCTGACGCGGTACTGCGCGGAGGACAACTCGGGCTGCGACTACAACTTCGCCATCGAGGCCGACGGCAAGACGGAGCGGTGCACCGTGATCCGCATGCCCGGCGCCGACGCCGCGACCGAGAACTGGTCCGACGAGCCCTGCACGACCGGGTCCGAGTTCAAGGTCTCGTGGGGGTACGTCACTGAGCCTGCGCCGGCGTTTGCTGTTGTTACCGTTGTCGAGGGCAAGGAGCTGGCTTGGTTCGGCGTCTCCAACGTCAACGAGCAGGAGGTGACTCCCTCGTCGCCCTTTGGCTCCGGAGAGTACGGCACTCTGGGTCCTCAGCAGGTCTACACCTACTAAGGAAAATAAATTGCTACGAGCATGACGACATGATGGGATTTAGGTTACGAACATACGGATTAGAAACACGGGATCAGAAGAATCAAGAATGGGAAGAGATGAAAACGGACATATTGTTTAATTGTTAGGACACGCTGCAAGAGATATATATTTAGACAGAGTATTTTAGACATAGTAATCTACACACATACACGTTACATTGGCTGATTTCCCGCGCGAATGCCGGGGCCTTGACAGCTAATGACGACTCAATTCATCCGTCGTAAAATGGCTGGGAAGTGGGAAATTAGCTGTGGAAAAAGGTTCGCCTCTCGAACCACAAGCAGCCTATAACCCGAGGAACAGTATCCGTAGACTGGTCAGTGGTAAAATAAACCCTAGCAGCGCTGGAATAGGGCCTAGACCCCCGCAACCAACCTCCGTCTTTTTCGTATTCAACCCGGGATTCGCGCCTCGACTGCCTTCCCCCTTTCGTTCCATCCACAGTGCAGCGTGTCTCACTTTGTTAATAATTACTCGTTCGCTGCCGTGTATTCGTATACTCGTATATACTCTGCGTCTCTCAGCCATGGCGTCTCCGCAGCAGCAGAGATACACGCTGGAAGACCCGGGCGTCCCGCACACTCACGCCCGGCGCGAGGCCCGGCGCTACAGCAGACGCACGCAGTCTCAGTCGCCCGAAACCGTCGACGACGACGACGATCTCTACAGCGGACACGGACACGGACACGGACGCGGACGCGGACGCGGACACGGCGAATCCCGCTCTCCGACATTCTCTGACGTGGCCCTGCAGGACGCCGCCGCCGCCGTCGCACAGGCGCACCACCAGCCACAACCACAACCACAACAAGTTGGACACTGCTACTCCGCGAAACACTTCGCAATCCCCTTGTTCCCGTCTCTAACGTACGTTCAGCAACGCATCGTTCCACCAGCCAACCACCACTCCGCCCGCCGAGGCCCTCAGCCGCTTCCCCCGTCGTACCCCGGACCCAAGGGCCTGGACAGCAGCCCGCGCAGCTTCGCCAGCGGAGACAGGACCAGTTCCACGCGCCAGTCGCCCAGCAGGCCAGAGCCCGAATCGCGAGGAAACATGCAGAACCGCACGTCTCAACCAATTGCGTCCGATGGCTCGCGCCAGCAGCAGCAGCAGCAACAGCGATATCCTCCTTCTGCGCGCGGCCTCGCAGTCCCCGGCGCCGACATCAACCGCGTCAACAGCCCCAGCATCCAGATGATTGTGCTGCAGCCTCTCGAGCGCAAGATTGACGAGTACGACCACCTCATGCGCGAGGAGCAGGCCAACATGGACCACTTCGACCACGAGCTGCGCATACTGGAGGAGCGGCGACATCAAGCCGAGGAGCGCTTTCTCGAAGCCAAGGCCAAGCACGACGAGTACGAGCGGCAGCACCAGGACGTGAGCAAGGCGCTGCAAAGCTAGTTTGATGGAAAACTGTCTCTTGCAGATGAGGGTGGGAAATCTTGATTCACTGGCCAAGTTCTACGATGCAAACGCTACGGCCTGGGATGCTCAACAATTTGGCTGCTGGGTGACGGAGGTCAAACAATGATTGATGATTTACGATTCGGGATTGACTGGCCATGTCCTCGTCGATGGGGTGGGATAAACGCGCACTTTAGAGTACATACAAAAGGAGATAATTATTTCCCAAGGAACACGACAAAGGAAAATACGCGTTCGGGAATAATCGAGGCCAAGCCAGTATGGCGGGGAGGTCTTATCCAACGCAGTGCTCAGATTGTTGTGCATTTCTTGCGACTTGTGAAACGCGCCACAGACCCCTGCGACTACCTTCGTAAGCGAACTCCCGTTGCATCTTCTTGGCATTGTTGTTGGCAATCTTTGCTCCCTCACGTATCAGGTCACCCTGCGATTCTGTGAACCACAAACTCGCTCAACCCCACAAGACAGCTATGAAGCCAAAGTTGAGCGCATGGCTCCAGGATAAGCTCGACAGATACAAAAGGAAGAAAGAATTACCCTTTCCTCGCCTTCCTGACCCTCGCCCGCACGCTTTGACGCCCTCGCCCTCGCAGGAGATTCTACCTCAGGAATGTCTCTTCTTCAAAAAGCTCCCGTATGAGTTGAGGAGGCAGATATTGATACAAGCCTTTGGCAAGGATCGGCTACACATGGATCTGTCCTTTGAGCATCCGCCCGCTCCCTATGCACCAGGCCAGCCTCGAGAGCGCGACCACGCTGGAGTGCATGCCACTAATGGCGGATGCGGCAAGTACCCACGACTGGACCATACGCAGCCAAAGTCCTGGATTTGGTGGAGTTCCATATGCCACCGCTACTTTCATCCTCCAGATCGGGATGGCAGGCCCGGCCCTATGAGCGGCGGCTGGGGGCCTCAGGGTCCGTGGGAGGATTACTGCCGCTATGGCTATGCTGCATATTGTGACGAATGGCCAGGCGATGTGCCTTTCAAGTGTCGAGTTGGAGTCATGGGCTGGTTGTTGTCCTGTCGACAGGCGTAAGTATCTTGTCCCGCCTGCAGTGAGTACTACGACTAGGAGCTGACGGTGCGAGCAGGTACGAGGAGGGTGTCGACGTGTTGTACAAAACTAACTGTGTTTGCATGTCAAGCGAAGTGATGATCACCCATCTTCCAGAGCTTCTGCTACCTCAGCGGCTTGCAGCTATGACTTCACTGGAGATCTCGTGGCCGCTGAAGTGTTGCCAGAAGGGGGATCAAATTCCTACCTTGAAAGAAGGCCACTTGGAAACTCTCTTTACCCTGATTCCACTACACTTTGACAGTCTCAGCTGCCTCTACATTGCGCTTCAACCGACGGACGGCATGGCGCTCGTGAACAAGTGGCTAAATGTCGAGAGTGTGTTGACTCAGTTTGACGGGCTAGTTGAACAAATGCCGGGTCTAGTTGAATGCTGCATCGCGTTGCCGGAAAGCATCTTCACGGACCTGCTTTACCCCATGCTGGCTGCGCTCAGGGTGAAGTATCCAGCTCCGCAGCGCCTTCGGTGGTTGAATCAGATTTGGCGTTTCCCAGACGGCGAGCATGTAGTCGCAGAACCTCAGAGCAACACGTATCCCAATCCGCCGCGTCGTTCACGTGAAGTCGACGGCGCAAAGAGTAGTATGGGATACTGGATCGTGCAGGGCGGCGTTGATGAAGGAGATGTGAGCGGGAGAATGGCCATGCAAGGTTGTTTTGGGTCGTCGGGAATGATTCAATAAGTGTGGGAATTTCTGCAGCAGTAGCAAGGAAGTCGTGGATAGCCGCGACCACTATGATGATTTCGGGTCTGAACCCAAAAACTGGACCATAATTGTAGCAAAACATGTCCTTAGATGAACTCCTTGATGGCTTAATGAGGTTAATTATTGACAGTAATCACACCGCCAGAACTTTTTAAATAGTACAATCTCAGCAACCCTCCCGACACCCATGCCTCAGCGAGAACTGCGCAATAATTTGCAACAAACACAGCCAGCATCTCCGAGCCAGACCGCCCTTAGTATTGAGACAAATGGGTGGACTGATATTCTTTTAACATTCCTCTTAATCATCACACTTATTCCCATCGTCCTAGTCATCGTCACTATCGCTATCAACACCACAGTCATCCGCATCGTCAACCCCTCCCAGCTCATCCCCGCTATCCTCATCGCCGCTCCCCTCTCCAAATGCCCCTGGCACAGCAGCTACTGCGTTGCCAGACGCCGGAACAGGATCAAGCGCTGTGGCAGCGACCGCGTCGAATTCTGCTGTGCTTGCTGACCCTAATCTTGCAGTGAAAGGGCCAAATCCCCGTTCATGGAAACCCAATCTCGCATTGGGGTTTCCTGGGTCGCCAAGCGGCGGCTGTTCTGAAAGAGCCCAGCCCATAACGGCATCGCCTGATACTGCGTCGGCACCAAGACCCAACGTGCTATCGAGGCAATTCTCGCAAAGAAAGGTGTATGTGAGTGATGTTGCGTTCACCGAGACACCGTCTGGCAGCGGTCGCACGTTAAAGTCTCCGGTCACCTCCGGCGGGTTGTCTTCGTCTGTAGCCTGGCGAAAGGAGGCCATGACGCCACCAGCGCCATCCGGCCAAGCAGCGAGGATGAAGTTGCCCTCCATGTCTCCGGTAAGCCCAAATGCGCCCCATCCTTCCCCGTTGACGAGCGGAAAGGAGAGATGGCCAATGAAGGAGCCAGCGGGGGCTTTTTGGACTTCAGGGAGAGCAAAGGCAAATGCGAACGAGGTGCGGGCGCCGAAGAAACGCTCCATGTTTAGACCCGTGACTTGATCTAGGAACGGCTCTGAGAATTGTGATGGAGAGGAGGTTGGGTCGTCGTCGTCTTGGGCGAGGGTGAAGGCGGGGAGAAAAACAGCAGTGAGCGCTATGCAACGCGGGTTGACATGGTTGTGACGCGGGACACGCCGTCTATGAAGGTTGCGTGAGCGGGCCATGTTTGTAGATTTGAGGCAAATGGCTGATGAAAGAGCTCTGTGTGGTAGGGAGAGGATACTGAGTTGGTGAGCTGCTCATGATTCGATTGCGGACGCATGTTGAGTCTAAATACTCGACAGCCCGATGCTAGAGCTAATTATATCCAAGACACTTTGGGTGGTGGTTTGGTTGCCAACCATAAGAGAAAAGTTCCAAACCTCTCCCAAACCATGTTCAGTGTTTAATGTGTGGTATGAGCCCGTGGCGTCTCCTGTGAGTCAAAGTTGAAGGGCTTGCTGAGCGCCAATAGCTGTCTTGGCAGTCTCAGACTTGACAAGTTGTTGCCGCAACCGAGATGCCAAGGGTAGAGAATAATCTTCGCGAATCAGAAAGACAGAGTAACTAAGCGATGAAAATTGAAAGGTCTTAAAATAGCATTAAGAAACAGACCTGCGACGGTTACCGTTTGAAGACGTCTGAAGCCAGCCTCAATTGGTGTTGAAGCCCCAAGCTCGGTTATGCCCGTTTCATGGTCCCCGCATAGGTTTATAAACGGATCGAAACAGCGCCTTTCAGGTTATCTCAAGCTCTGACAGTTTCAATGGGTATTGTTAGGGCTGGACCGTTGCGACGTTATTTCTCTCATCAAGTCGATCCGCCGCGATCACCAGACTTGAAAAGTGATCATGCACTGCCTTTTTGCTTCTTTTATTTTCATTTTCAGAATCACCTAGAAGAAGATCGTCAGACTCAGAAGTCGCTAGGAATCAAGGTCCCCCACGGTAGAATCTCAAGTGTCATGTCTTTGAGGCAGGCCTATCGCGAAACAGCGCCAATAACCCAGAAATAGGACTGGCACGTTCAATGTCGCGAAGAAGAGTGGTATACTAACCATACCCTTCAATGCCATCTTTACAACCATTCTTAAACTGGTCGACCCCTTCATGACTTCAGAGTACCGCATGGAAGTTGGGGGCTTGCCTCTGATGCTTCACTGAAGCGCTTGGCTGTATTAGCTGCATGGCGCCTCATACATCCAGCCAATTGTCTTCCCACATGATGCGTGTTCATTCATCACAGGTTATTATGACTGAGAGAAGTAGCCATGCTAGCCGAATGCGCTTCCAAAACCCCCGTGGGAAGTACATGTCCTGATTCTTTGGGGATTATGAGACGAAGCTAGAGCTATTCCTTCATCATGGGTGATCGCTTTTGCGGCCTTTTGCTTCAGGGCTAAACTGTCTCTTTGCATTACCTGGCTCACACCGAGCTTTTCCAATTCGTTTGGCCGAGCTACTTGCTGACCCGCCTTTAAGACAGCACCCCCCGTGTTCTTCCTTCCCACTCAGTCCAAGTGCCACAAGAGGCTATGGCAAATTTAAGCGTGAGCACTCTTTTAGCCCCATTCTTGGACCCCGATACTAACAGTTTAAAAATGAAATGTGACTAATCGTACAGTTCTACTAAATCTGTGCTTTGTAAGCCTTCTGTATGTATTGCTAGTTAGCCAACCTTAACACGATACTATCCCCTCCCTAGGGCTGTGTCCTCGGCCCAAGATTCCACCAGTAGTCTCGTTGATGTCAGCCAGTTACTGTTCAGTTACCCCTTGGACGTTGAAAGCCCACCTTTCACAGTTTTAGCATTTCAAAAACCCCATGCTTCCGCTGATGTTCAGAAATCTTAGTTGGTCAAGACCCCTCCACGAAATGCCAAGCAACCCTAACGTGTCTTCCTACGCAGAGTCACTATTGAGGCGAACTGCTAAGACGCTGCGGCTGGCCTTGATCGCTTTTTCTTATCCCAACGTCGGCTATCCTATGCAACTTTGTTGACAACGCAGCCTCGCCAACCGTCATCGTTGCCACTAAAATGGTGAGTAGGAAGACGCGCTATGACATTCTACGTTTGACCAGACATGCTCGATTGAGAGGGCCCGTGATTGGAAGTCACGCGAGGCAGACAATGGTATGTAAAGGCAGGCAACTGCGATAGAAGATCTCAGTGTCGACCTATTTACATCTCGCAATGAAACACAGCTCTCGGTTCCAGAATCTTGCCATTCCATCGCAAAATTAGTCCCCTTACGCGAATCATCCATGCATTGAGCTTTTGAAGATTGTCGTTCAGCTAGCCGGGCGAGCCGTCGATGTAACACTCGATTACCACATCTAAAGAAAAGAAATCCTTGGATATGTCTGCTGCCACTCTTTCTTAATCAGAATTGGCGACACAAAGATTCATGTAGATACCATAAGACTTCGGGGTGATAAAAGGTGGACCGGCAAAGGCGACAAGCCTCGGCTTCGTGCACCAAAGCCAATACGGGACCTCGGACGACACGAGCTGCCCGTTGAATAGTGGACACTACCTTCAAGGTTCACTCAGAGAGGCCCGGGCAACGCAGAGGCCCCGTAAGGGCTCAACGGCCTCGAAGTCACCTTCCACACACGGCGAGCGCAGCGGTGAGGTCCGTATCCAGGAACTGGTCATCCGCGCCTATAAGAAGTCCATGCCCGACACGGACGTGGTAATGGCGCGGCGACTCAGCAGTCGACCTGCACTGGGATTCCTCCAGTCGGCGTTAGCAGGAATGCAGACTCCCGCTGCCTTGGCATGAAGTGGATAAGAAAACCTTTTCGTTGCTTCGCCATTAACTATACATGTGCTTTGATTCTTGGTTAAATTTGTCTTCTCTTACCTCCGTTTGCCTTTCTTTCTTCTTATTTACTTCTGATCTTCGTAATGCAATGGCGGGGTGGCAGCAGAGGGTCGAAAAAGTGTATTTGTCTTCCGCATGGACTACCATACAATAGATCATATTTGACTCTAGAATTTATTAAACGCATAGCGACTAAGGCGTTGAGATGTGGCATATAAGAGAGTCCCGTTGCACGCCAGTTGCACATGCTTTTGAAATGTCTGAATACTTTATTAGAACCACGCAGAATCTAGCACGGCTGTCCACCTCGTATATAAAGTTGATGTACGCGGAAGAACGCCTTGGCAGTCAGACTTATAATTGTATCAACAGGCCACGAACGAACTGAAAAGCCGATACCGAGGGAACCTGTCAATCTTCCAGACCGCTCTAATCGATTCCCACGCATCCACGTCTAAGGTATAATAGACACTTACTATATCTACCAGGCACTTGTGTATCGATCAGTTCATTTTCTTCGTTGCCTAATGATATGCCCACGTACCCTTGATCAGTGCAAACCAGCCCTCGATGCAACATGACACCAAGGTAGGAAGGCAGTATGCTTTGTAGCAAAGTCTAACCGTCTACTTTATCATGGCTCCAAGCCTAGATTAGGCTACATCTTGTAGATCTCAACGCGGGCTTGCGTCATATTCGTGTTTGATTGGGAATTGGTCAGCGGGAATCTTGATTGGGTTACGGAAGTCCGATTGAGAGCTCCATTTTAGTACGAGCCAGCTGCAGGGTCGGTTTCATCGTTGGGTTACACCCGGCAGTTCAGGCAGTGGTTCCGGTCCTTGAATCCGACCCTGCTCCGCCGAGTGTACGCGATAAATTCTCCGAGTTGCCACGAGTTAATTATCTTGTCTCACCCAATTGGTCTGTTTCTGCTGAAATGCCGCGGCTCTTTCATCCAAGCCATCCAGTGTGGTTCGATCTCGTCCGGCTTCTCCCTGTCTCTCATTTAAAGGAAACGATGCATAGTAAATCATCTGTAGGGTTTATATCGTGGCTATCCACGATTTGTTTTATGCAACCCCGAGTGGCGGAGCAAGCTCCACCCAATGGAACGTCACCGACGTTATCAAGGCAGAACACGGCATAAAGACTCCGTAAATCAGTCTTCTCCACCAGAGATTTTTCACCTCAGATCCTTGGTGTGATCCACTGACCTTTGCAAAAAACCTAAGGGAGTACCAGGGGCAGTCCGCGTCAGCTACTGCTGAAAGATACGATGCAATTTTCTTTACGGTGGAGAAGACGACGCAGCCTGGCTGACAATTGTTGACGAGTTTACAAAAGGCCTGTTGATGATTCGTTACCTGGCCCTTGGCTCTACCCACCTGATGCATGAATCGCCAAGATGTGCACATGCCCTCTGACGCGTCCGAAAACAAAAATTGCGGATAGTCAAGTCTTGCGGTGGCACTTTGGGGGATTCAGGGGATTAGGACGAAGTTCTACTACTCTATAAGTAGGAGAAGAAAGATAGTACGATAAAGCATAACAGAACATTCTTTCAATCCCGGCTAAGTATAAATCCTCTATCCTGCAACATGCGACTGTACACATTTGCCTCAATTGGCCTCATGGCCACACTTACCCTGGCGCATAAAGCAATTTCGCCAGGGTTGGCCAAGCGCCACGCTGGTTCCCGATGTCACTGCTGGTCCCTACTACTGGCCACGATCGGAGACTTTGCGACAAGACATGACGGAAGATCAGCCCGGCGTTCCGCTGATCCTTGATGTCGGCGTCATTGACATGGCAACCTGCGAGCCTCTCCCCAACGCTCTTGTTGCGTTTTGGCATTGCAACGCTACGGGAAGCTACGCCAGTTTCACGGGCCGAGATCCCAACACGCCATTTGTCCAGCTACTAGAGCAGCTTAACATTACTGATTTCGAAATTGGAAAAACTGACCTGCACACCGACGACACTACCTGGCTTCGTGGCATGTGGCCAACCAACGACGAGGGCATTCTTGAGATGAAGACTGTCTTCCCCGGGTTTTATGTTGAGCGTACCATTCATATTCATACTCAAGGTGGGCAATGATTTCTGAAATGCTGAGCGGGCTACTACTAACACTACCACATAGTCTTCACGGATTGGGTCCTCCACACCAACGGCACGGTCAAGACCGGCGACACCAACTCCATTGGCCAGATATACTTCGATGAGGACGTTTCCGGGAAACTTATGGCACTGGAGCCTTACGTTGGCCACACGGAGATAAACCGAACGACCAATGCAGTCGACTCAATTTTCTCTCAAGGGTTTGAGAATGGGTACAATCCGGTCATATTGTTCCGCTGGACGGTAAGGATGTTCGGAATGGCGTCATCGGGTATATCACTATGGGAGTCGACACGGAGAACATCTCTCCCCTTAGCAGCGGTGGAATGTAACTACGACTGCCGCGAATCTGTGATTATAGATAGACCGATCTGGGTATCTGAGAGGCATTTGAAAAGCATAGTATATACCACGCTCTTATTGAGCGTAAGCGATACTCACTTTGTAACTCGTGACTCTTGATTTTCTAGTCTGGGCAATTAACGGGTTTCCCTGATCGAAGTCAAGGGCACCTTTTCCGCCATACTTGCCCTCATGCGAGCCGAGTTCTCCCTTAGATACTTCAGAGGCTTTTGGTGAGGAGGCTGTAAGAATCATTATTCACATGTTTCAATAGTAGCCTTTCTAATCGCCGACGTTTTCGGCCAGTTCCTTAGAAACCTGGTGTCGTGGACTTTTATCATATGCAGGGAAATATCAGGTTCTAGTACGAAGTTCATGACAAAGAGTAGTTTAATATGTGTACTATCTATTATTTTCTGCTATAGCAACTCGCTTGAGCATAAAGTCTAAACCCTTGGGCTGATCTTTTACTGAAGGGCTTCACTCGTAGGGCATGTTATAGTAAGTCATGCCAGTAATGAAGTTGTAGTTTTACTCCAGGGCTGAAGCATGCAGGAACTACACCAAACTTGCGAGAGGTGGCCAGTATTTGCTCCAAAAAAAAAAGTCTCTTCATACTATTCTCCTCTAAAACTCGCGTTAATCCACATAAGGGATGGGTATCGGGACGTGCTCCTTCATCTAGCTGCTATGCAGTTGTCTCTCTGTTGTTTGTCGTTTCGTATCAAAGTCTGAAGTGCCTCTGTAGCAGACGCAGCTGAGATGGGAGGCGTTAGCGTACCGCCCGACCCTTTTAGGATAGAATGAAGAGGTAGAAAGTTAGACATTGTGGGACGGCGACTCGGGCGCCGGAACATCGAGCTGGACCGGTGGGTAGAAGGTGATAGTGGTCTGGGTTCCGGTAAGGCCTTCTCGTGCCGTTCTTGTTGACTGCTCAAATTTGGCGTTTCTTCGCCTCTGGACTTGGCGGCCCACTGAAGAAGGGTCTCATATTCCTCTCCAAGTTCTTGGAAGTGGCCGTAGAGATGGTTGAGCAGCGACTGATCTCGATGATCCCGGCCGACGGTGCCAGTGCTACTTTGGTATTCGCACAGAGAGCATGTGTTGAAGGCGATTGGTGAAGGCGCTTCCTCGCGACAGAGGTCAGTGAGGTCCTCCAGCTCGTCGTCGTCGAAAGTTCCTTCGTGCTCGTCCCACATGTGCTTTTGGAAAGCGACCGCAAGCTGAAACACGCGTAGGTCGGAGCCGTGCGAAGCATCCGTGCACATCCAGACATATGCGTTGTCGGGCTTCCTGCTTGGCAGATGGCAGCTGTTCATGTGGTTGAGCCAGCTTTCGGTGGACGTGTACAGCTGAGACGGTCCTGCGCACACATCTACCGGGCAGAACAGCAACAGTCGTTGATGTCCCGGACGGACGCGGAACTTGCAGTTTTTTTTTCGTTTGCGTCGACCAATCGAGCGGCGAGGAGCGTCTGTAGTTGCGGCAGGTTTGTCAACCTGCTGGTCGCTTGGAGGAAGAGTCACTTGCCCACCAGCCTGCCCCTCTACTCCGCACGGAATGTGGCAGGCTTCTCTCGAAGCTGGTCGATGAGTCGCTAAAACGGTTGTTTGGGATACGTTGGTTGATGTCTTTGGACCGAATGCCTCCTTGCTCAAGATCTCCTGGCTTGCTTGGATGCTCATGGCAAGAGCAACTCTGATGCGCAAACTAGTCGGGGCTTTTGGCGCTATCTTAGCTACCACGTCTATGACTCGAGGATATGTTTCGACGGCGATTGGATAAGACGGATCGCCGAAGCACTTGGTGATTTCGGGGTACTTTCTCTCTATGGCAACCTTGTGACTGAAATCCGTCATCGCATCGAGCCACTTTAGAGTCTTGTCAGCCATTTGTTGTGATCGAAGCAGGCCGACTCGGTCTTCGACGAGCTGGGATTTTGCCGACACCCAAAGTGCTGTCCGAAACATGGTGCTACTGGAGGCCGAACCCTTTGGAGGTTGGGGTTCAGAGCTGTTAGTTCTGGACTTGATAAATTTCGAGGATAGGTCGGAATCGCAGCGGCAGAGGCTTGACCTCCCTGATCGTGTGGTCTGTGTCTTCATATGGTCGAAGTCTAAGGTGGGAGGGCTTGCAGGTGGGCTCGTAACCGCCACCACGTCGTCAAGGGCTGGACGTCGAGGATACGCCAGTCCTGACATTTTGTCAGCAGATCAACATCGGTAAACCACACAGCTATCGTCTTACTATCAAGATGCGTTTCCATCACGGAAAGTGCCTCCAAGATCATGTCGCGGAGCCGTGGATCATCCTTGGTCACGTCGTCGATGCCCGTCGAGTTGTTGTCCACGTCTGCCTTGATCATCCACGTGTTGAACCGTTGGGCAAATGGCTGCTGCCAGCTCTCGAGGGACTGGACTTTCTGGAGAGTGTGCAGGCAGGCGTAAGACCTTGCCCGAATTGGCTGATTTGTTTCGTCGGCCATTTCTGGCACTTTGGCGATGGGTTCGTTGGCCGTCGGGACGAAGCGCGCTGATGTTTTCGATGAGAATTCTGCGGGCGAAAGGACGCCTGGCCTCGAGTTGCGTGTCGTTAGCCACCTCGGTAGAAGTAATAATAATGTTCCGTAAAATCAGGCTGAGATAGGCAAGCCGGAGACGGCCGTGTCGGCGGGTCACTCCAGACGAGAAGACGGAAAAGTGCACCTCCCACTTCTACTTGTTACGTGGCATTCCATGCTGACAAGGCCTTGGGCACACTTCTGCCTGATCCTCGCTCGAAAGCGCGGCAAGTCGTAGACGATGACTGGATTGCCAAGCTGTGGCTTCACGCCACGTTATGCAATACAACTGGAAGTCTGCCACACAAGCCTCGAACTCGTCCTCCCACACCTTCTCGGGTCACCCGACGTTACATCTCAAGTGAGCCATTTTGTTCTCGGCGGTGCTGTCACACTTTATTACGCTGGTGGCTGTGTAATCCTCAATCAATACTTGTGCGCCGAGGTTCCTTCAGCCCCTTTCAGCAGCCTTCTCAACAAAGTACACAGCGTCCTCGAGATGGTACATCCTCTCATCCCCGGTTTCCCCGTCAAACTCCTCTTCCTCCAATGGCGATTCCTCGTCAAGAAGTAGCCCTTCAAACTCCGAGGCCTGATCCTTGGTCGTCGTCTTGTCTTCGACGGCTTGCGTGTCACCGCCTGAATACGGCTTCTGTCGCGTGGGGGTAAAATTGATCTCGGCCAAGCGGTACGCCCATAAGAAAATACGAGCGCTGGTACCCGTGGACTCGGATTTCTTCTTTCTGAATGCCACTTTCATGCCGGTGGTCAGTGGCACACTGATCATCTGACCATCCAAAACAGTCCTGCCGCTCAGCCCTGAGTCATCCACAGAAACGCTCAGAAGCTCTGCCCCTTTAGCAATCCTGACACCGGTGACGACGTAGAGGCGTTTGAAAATGCCTTGGACCCAAAAGCGACTCTTGTAGTGCTCCTTGACGTCGGGGTCCTGGAGAACCTTCCTCAGGTAGGGCATCGTCATGATGGCATGCTTCTCTTCCACTTCATCAATGAACCAGATGTCTTTTGTCGTCTTGGCCGTATTGCCACCAGCTACCGCTCCGACAGGCACTGCAGTTACTTCGGCCCACGCCTTGAACGACGCTGTCACTTCCCTTGACGAGTTCAAGCTGACGTCGCTTTCGATGTTGCCGTCCATTATCGTCTTCTCTGGAAGAGGCAACGGTCCTCCTGCCATAAGGCACGAGGCAGGGTCCCGGGGGTCTGAGAGAACCTGCCCAATCTGGAGGTACCCGTCTGGACTGTAGCCCCTGGATCCAGTCCAGATCCACGATTTCTTTGAAGATGGCGACATGTTGGTAGTGAGGAAGTAGATCTATAGCAATCAGAGGATCGAGTCAGGTGCTTGAAGAAAACGGATTGTAATTTCAGGCTGACAACCTTCAGAAACTTCAGAAACCAGCTTTAAGTACGGTGATGGTGGGACACTTGCCGCTGATAAGCGTGGCGGCTCGTGACCGTCCGGTGAGCCAGAGCCTACCTGCGGAATAGATACACTGACGGGCAGTGCAGCGCCTGTTTCCACTCAACGACCCCCTGCAACCTGTATGTGACCCCCCTGTACCACGTCTGAGAGGAGTCGTACATGGTATTGCCCAATGGAGAGTCTGCGTTCGTGGTGCCGAATGCAGCCACTTTGTTCAGCTGCGGCAGGCTGCGCTTTGGGACACGGACTCGCGAGCCGAAATTTGTCAACCCCGGTCTCTTCCAGTTGCGTAAGGCTGGCCTGTCACATTCAAATAACCTTCCTCGATTCCGTTTTCTGTCTCCCAAGAGCCGTTCATTTTGCTTAGTTCCTCGAGTTGAAGGCTCCACTTCGTTCGTACATGGCGAATCCGCGATCCGTCGAGCAGCTGGACTTGCTTCAGCGAATTTCATCTACTCTTGTTGATGCTGCCAGAGCCTCTGAAAAGAAGGCAAAGACGGGAGCTGACGCGGCCTTTCTCCAAGAAGTTCGCACCGGTTGGCAATTCATTGATCGTCGACTTGATTACATGAGACAAGACTCGGAATGGAGACATTATCACTGTCCTGCCGAGTTCCTAGCTGTTCTAGGGGATCTTGGCAAGATTCTCCGAGCTGAAGCCGTCACAGAGGCTTGCTTGGAGCTTTGGGCAACAGAGGGGCGCGGAGGCTCATTAGAAGATGCGGTATGACTCAGGCCCCCGTCATAGCCAAGGCTCAGCCGGTGAAGATTTCCACTAACCGGAGAAGTAGATAAACAGAAATGACTTCTCCCAATGCATGCCTCACCTGCGACATTTATGCATGATATACGTATGCGTAGTTAACATCTCATCCGGATCGAAACCAAAGAAGAAGCTTCTCAACGACAACCCAGCATTGATCGACGTCGCACTCCGGCCAGCGGAAAAGAAGCAGCTAGTGAACAACCTAGAGCAATGCCGGCACATCACTTTTGATCCGGCCGGATGGCATCCTTGGGGCTCCTACACAAGTCTCGTCAGAATGGACGCGTGCAAGCTCTACGACGCCGTATCCGCTCTGCCCCCAGTTTGCGAATCTTGTGCCGAAGACGGCAGCAGTCACTCGGATTCCTCTGCGTTCGCGTGGGCGAGTTCAGTAGGCTTACGCCTGGATGGTACATGGAACTCATGTCACAACTCGACTGCCACTTACTCGACTGCCACTTACTCGGCTGCCCCTTTCGAAGTGTTTATCCGTTGCAATGAGTCTGTGCAGGAGTGCAAGATCACTATCGACAGGTAAGATATGCCAGTCAGCACCCAAAAACATTAAGAGATCAATCTGTCTACGCAGTACCATCAATTAAGCTCATCTCGCCCTGGACATAGCATTACTAACACAGCAGCAGCCAATTGGAGGTGAAGGAAGATTGTGTATTTACCCCCGACTGCGATAACGTCACGGACGACGAAGTTTTGCATCTCATTCAAGGCAAATCCAACATCCTCGGAGAAGATGACACAGATTACAACGTTCAGTATCAAAAGGCATCTCCAACGTTGTATTCTAGCTGGGGATCTGATCAGGAGCCCACGAGGGAGTTCCGGGGCATATCGCTTGATCGCTTGCTGCCTTACAACTGGCTGAACTATTCTGAAAGGTCGGTCCTCAGTCTCACCATCGCAAGAGCTGTTTTGAACCTACTTGGAACTCTGTGGCTTCCCAGTGGATGGGGTCTCCAAGACTTTGTGGTGTTCCCGTACGACATCAGCAAATCAAGAAGCTCGAATCTAGCTCTAGCTTCGAACCATCGGAGCACAAACGAGATCATCAACCTAAGGCGCCCTTTCTTAATCACGGATCGTCGACGTGGAAAACTAATCAGCAATCCCCCGGCAAAAGACAAGCAATCTACAAGACAGCATCGATTTCCAGACATCCTGCGATTAGGCATTGTATTGATGGAGATTGATCTTGGAACCCAAATGCAGCGGATAAACAAGCACCCGGTAATGACGAGACACAGAACTAACCCCAGTAACTCTGCTACTTTGAGGGCTGCCCGCTTTCTGTTTGAGGAATGCAAGAGAAGACACCACCCAGGCTCTCCGCTGCTGCAAGCATTCTATCGCTGCCAGGACAGGCTGGCCTTCCGAGAATATTGGTCCAAGGATTACGATTCAACTGGCTTTATAGACGCCATCTACGCTGAGATTGTCCACCCCCTCGAACACGCTCTACTGAGAGACTGGCGACCTTTCAAGGCAAAACATATTCAGCAGAGCTTAGAGGATGTTCTCAATGGCGAGGCAGAAAACCCAATGATCGATACAACGCTAGAACTAGGTCCCCTACATCCTCGCTACGTCAGTTTGCCACAAGATGGCCTCAACGGTGGTCAGAAGGATTCTCAGCCACTTACCGAGTATATGAACGGTGAGAACCGCGACCAATCAACTTTGGCAGACACGGAAGACCTCGACGAAGCCGAGAGTCAAAAGGCGTAGGGCCCCCTGATGGGTATTCATCTGAACACCCGATTATTTTGATGGTTTTGAAACTTACAGTCACATAGAGCAAGATGGGAAGATGAATGGATGGGTCAGCTTCAAAGTATGCACGAACACTTAGCCGCAATATACGGCAGCTCTCGCCGCATGCCGTTGAAGCCGAAGGCGGTGGACGGGCTTATCAAAGTCGCAGTTCTCGATTCGGGGTGCGACCTTGAGCACCCGTCAATTAAGGAGTGTACGGATGCCAACCACGGCGCAAGGCTACGAGACCATTGGGATTTCATCAGAGATACGTCAAAGATGACCGACCGCACGGGTCATGGAACCCACTCGGCGCACTTGGTGCTCAAAACGGCTCGATACGTGAACCTATACATAGCCAGGGTCTTTGACGAAAATCGGGGAGATAAGAACACACCCGGGCGAGTTGCCAAGGTAGGGAAAGCGACATCACGGCGGTTTAGCATGACTGACAAAAGCATGAAATCAGGCAATTAATCACGCCGTCAACACCTGGGACGTCGATGTAATAACCATGTCTTTTTCTCTAGAAGGGGACGAGGGTGCTCTATATCCAGTCACCAAGGCCATCGAAGACGCAACGCACAAAAAGAAGCTCGTTTTCGCCGCGGCTGCCAACTACCGCCAGAACAAAAAGGTCCCTATCGGGTTCCCGGCCAACATGCGCGAGCACGTCTTCTGCATCAATTCACACCGAGGAGATACGGACCAGCCCTCGGTTTTCACCCCGTCGGCGCAATCCCACAGTGCCAATTTCGCCGTCATCGGCGAGGGCATACTGGGCGCGTGGCTGGACAATGCGGTGACGAGGAAAAAGGGAACGTCGTGTTCGACGCCAATCGCCGCAGGCATGGCGGCAATCGTGTTAGATTACTCTCGGTTGCTGCGCCGGACCGACGACGATTTTAAGAGCGTGTGGATATCGCAGCCGAGACCGCCCGCCGGGTCAAAAGCGACCTTGGGGGACGTCGCTGAGCCCGAGTCGTCCGAGGAGGTCAACCAGCTACAGGACACGCAAGCCATGAAGCAAATATTCTTCTACTTGATGGCAGCTGGTACCCGTAGCTACGGGCAGGCGCAGTATAGCTACATTAAACCTTGGTTTCTCTTCGACCCGAGCAAGACGAAGAGCTGGACGGCGGGCCAAATGGCTACAGTGATACAGAACAAGCAGGACTGGATATTCATAGCCTAGTTGACCAGAATTGCTCAACTTTCAAAACTCGATTGTGCTCGGGAACTACTATCGAATTCTAAAGTCTCATGTCTTCACGACCACCAAACAAGCCCCTGACCGAGGTTGTCAAACGGAACTTCTTGCTACCCGTGCGGTAATCCGTTTGTCATAAATCAGTGTGAAGCTAACTCAGCCTTCGAGCCACCTGCTTACCGCTCCTTTCAACTGAACATTTCCGTTTCCAAGATAGGGTGATGACGTACGGCACTCTCGATCAAGCTGGTAGTGATCTGTGTGCTATGTGTACCAAAAATGATGGTTGTGCTGGAGTGCCGAGCCTCGTGCGGCTGAATGATGACTGCATAAGAATGCCATCGTAAAGTGTAAAAGAGGGCAGCGATGTCACCCTCCTGGACTGCCATGTCACACTTTGACACAAATGTGTGGCCAAAAATCGAAGAGACAAAACTTGAGGGTGGTCAGCGTCGCCGATGAATCCTTATTAGCTAACATGCTCGGGATGTCGGGCTGCCCAGTTATGGCTACAGACGCTCGGAAGGACACCTCGGATGTTCCCTTTCATAGCTTTGTAGAAAGAACACCCTAGCTTCTCAGCTCCTCCTGTCGATATCCCATAACAACCTTGATTGACTTTTCGCTTTCATGTCTCCTCCTCCCGCCGTCAGCCTCACCCATGCAGTTTTATTGCAAGGCCCTCATATTAAGCAGGTTTGTTTCAGCCGAAATCTGCTGGCCAGTAGGATGTTCATATTCCTGCAGGCGCACCCACACACTCTCCATGTGGTATGGTTGGTATTCCATCCCGCTTTCAACCACATTATTGACGTGTGTTTTGTTCATTGGTGAAGAGTTGGGTTGAGCTGCAGTGTGGTGTAAACATGTGTGATAAATGTGTTGGTGTAAGGAAACACTCCTAGTGGTGTTGAAGCGTCTCCACCAACAATACGATAGATAAATAACGAACTGCCCTTCCCATACCCCTCTGCCTTCCTCCCTCACCTTTGAATCAACTCTATTCCATTTGCACCTACAAGTTGTTTCTATTCCCAGCCGAGATGCCAACAAGGCCAGCACCCACATACCAGATCCAAAATGGATACACTGTACAGCTGGCGCAGGTACTCGCTCCGCTAGTTATAGCGTGCAGCGTGTCTCACTGTCCATATGGTCCGCAACATGGATCAGACTACTGTTCTCTTCGTAAGTGCCCGTGTCGTACATACACTTATAGTGCTTTATGGAGGCTAAATGAACCAACTTTTGAGCAGATGCATGCCAGGGATGTAATGCAGGCAAGAACAAGGCTGTTCGTTATTGTAACAATTGTGCGCAAGGAAGTAAGTGACGTCTCTATGTCTATACCAGGCTGTATTCTATCCAGGGGCTTACAATGCACAGGCTTCGCTCGTGCCATCAACAATCAGCACAACCTCACACACCAGCACGCAGATGGTCTATGGAAATGACCTTTGGGCGTGATCTCTCTTCCTAGCTCAATGGCCTGACGAAAAATTGTGTTGGGGTTGGTCTGTTTAGCCCATTATGGAGATCAAGCGAAGTAAATGATAGGTACAGCTAGGAAGGAGAGTATTTGGGCCCACCAAGTATTTTTACTATAAAGCAATTCCTCTTGAATTCTATCCCATTTGATGATCCCTACAGCATCCTAAGGGTCGGTCATACCCCGTTTCCATTGTTTCATCTTAAGCTCTTGTTGGTAGGTTGAATGAGTATCCTCCTATAGCTTGTCAGAGGTGGCGATCCATTATCGGTAACCTCTAAAATAAGATGCAGTAGAAGACCACGCTCAATCGACTTCTTCTCTCGGAAGAGGATGCAAGACAGCTCGGGCGCCGCAATTGTCACCTCGGCTTTGCTGCCGCTTTCATTGATCGTCTTGATCTCCAGCCTCGACACCTCAGGCGGGTGATAGGTCTGCTCAGCGCTGGGTTCGCGGTACTGGTACCACTTGAACGAAAGCTTGTCTCCATCTGGATCTGACGTTCCTGAGGCGTCAATAGTAACGGTCGAGCCGGCTTCTGCCTCAATGCGGATAGGGGTGATGCCAACATCGCCGTCGACAGCGATGACAGGGTGGTGGTTGGCCTTGGAAAATTCACTCGTCAGCGTCCACTGCATGCGTGCAGCAAAGTCGTTCTGGAAGGCGTCTCTCCATCGCCAGATTGTAGCCTTGTTTGACTTGTAGAGCTGGCCATCTAGCCCTGTGACTTCATCCACAGTGTCTGCATGGTGTCCCATCGGAATTCCCTTGGTGCTGATATTAACAGGAAGGTAGCGACCGCCCCACGAGCCATATGAAGGTCGCTCTGGAACACCAAGGCCGTTTTGAATCAGATACAGAAACGTGGGCGTGTCTCCCTCCATGATGTACTCGAGATCGGGGTACTGCGCACCAAGCGGTCCGACCTGGATATGGTCTTTGAGCCATTGTTTTGAGACGTGAGACGGGTCGGGACCTCCCTGGTCAACGGGCGCTGATATTCCAACCCAAGTGGCCATCTGGTACTGGTTCCAGCCATGTACAGAGCAAATATAGAGCACATCTGGCCACTGCAGCCGGATCCAGGCGCCGGTGTCGTCCTGGTCGGAAATAGCATACACGCGGAGTCTGGAGCGGAGCGCGGCCGCGTCTGGGCGATTCCGGATGTTGTTGAGTACTTGCGCCAGCACGTTTGCACCGCCCCAGACAAGGACCCAAAGAGGATCAGTGGACGATGACGTGATGCTCTCCCGGAGGAGTTTGCCTCCTTCACTCAAGGGAATATCGTCACCGACCGCTTCCATGCCATAGACCTATAAGTAAAAGTCAGAAACTTATATGCAGCAGAAGGTTCTTTGTCTTACCGGAGGACCGGGTTTAACGATGTTTCTAAAGTAATCGGCAGACGAGTAGGGAAATTGCGGGTGCACATGGGCATTCAAGTTGTCGACGACGCTCTCATATCCATCGAGAATCTGCAGCAAGTTCTCAGGTGCAACCTTGTCCTTGAGCCATATCGAAGTGCAGGCGACGACTCCTTCGGTCTGAAATTGGTTGGAGTAGGTTAGATAGCGGCAGAATGATTGGGCGTCATCAGGCTCGTTGGTGATGTCCGTGAGAATAAACACCCGCGGCTTGGAGGGGAAGGGAATGATGGCTGCACGGCTGGAGGTAGAATCAGCCATGTTGTAACAAAGATATTAGAATGAGGGGATTGAGATGCTTGTGTCATGCTCGTAACTTCTGCGGCCGCGGTTTTATGTCCGTCGATCCAAGACCGACATCCGCGATGGACATGGCATCCTCCGTGGATGAGCCGGAGTTGCCCGAGTGGGGTGCCAAGAGTTGAGTGGCCCAAAATGGAAACTTTAAGCACCGTACCCCAGCTCACGATCCGGGGTTTCGGCCGCCGATTTTGGAACATGGGGAAGGTTCAACGCTACAGTAGAAGGGATGAAGGCTCCAGTGTAGAACTTTTGAGGAGAAGGGAGGTGATGCACCTAGATTTCTCTCATATTCGCCACTAATGCTGACTCTTGCATATATTGAGCCAAGTGCTCAAGTTGCGTTCTCTTTCAGACGCACGTCATCTGCTGAATATTATCAATGAATTAAACCCCTCTTCCATAAAGCTGTCATTAATCTAGACAGAGCCGCTGATCCGCTCTCAGTCTCAACGAACTCCAAGTGAAACATGTCGCTCTCCCTACCCTGTACTATTGCCCACTGCAGACAACCTGCCAGTGCTGTTCCCAGTCAACTACCTAGTGGCGTGATCTGGATGCCATCTTTGTGAAATCATCCGCTTTGGTAAGACTGAGTCATTTGTCGTGCGTGGTTAATCTAATTGTCTGGTATCCTGCCAACGGTGTTGTCTGTACCAAATGCCTCTTCATTGAGAATTGAGATTGACATGCAGACCCCCCAGTCTAGTGAAATATTTCATGAAGAAAAGTTATTAATTCATATTAAACTATCAAGGCGTCCCCAAGGGCTCTAGTCGAGAATATTAATCAAGTCCTTATTTCGAGCTGACCTCTGGCCTTTCGGGAAATTTGTTCACGACATGCTCGATGGAATATCCATATCCAGCGGCGCCGCAACCAACCTAGACGCAGTCAGATGTTATCCCGCACACTCCGGACACTTGTCAGATAACACTCACAATGATCGCCTTTGCCTTGTCGGAAAAGTAAGAGTGGTGTCGCCATTCCTCTCGTGCGTGGACGTTGGACACATGAAGCTCGATGAACGGGATTTCCACGCCAAGTAGCGCATCTCGAATGGCAACCGAGGTGTGAGTAAAGCCACCGGGATTGATGACGATGCCATCGGTCCCGTCAGTTCGCGCTTCTTGGATCTTGTCGACGATGGCGCCCTCCCAGTTACTGCGCGACGACGTTAGTGAGACTGCAAGCAGCGGCGCCCAAGCGTGGCGACGTGCCTCTGGAAAAATTCGACGTTGGCTTTCAGGCTCTCGCCCTGCTTCTTGCCGGCGGCTTCCACGTCGGACAAGGTTTCATGGCCGTAGATGTGAGGTTCGCGTGTGCCGAGGAGGTTGAGGTTGGGGCCGTTGATGACCAGGACAGTCTTCTTGCCGTCACGCATTTTGAGCCGGAAAGACGGAGAGTGTTAATTTTGGAGGAGAAGGAAATTTCTGACTTGGATGTGAATGAAGAGTTGGCGAGGATGATGTGATGGGTTAAGCACGCAAGACTACAAAATATGCCGGAGTTGTATCCGACGGCGCTGTACCGCGGGCAGTCGCAGGTTTGTGCCCCGCACGAGGATCGCGTGCATCTTCCCCGCCTTAGTTGTGACTAATTGCGAGTGATGGTTACCACCTCGCAGTTTATCTGTCTGATACAGTCTGGGAGATAGTTTGCTGCGGAAAACGAGGAATCACAGGGCACAGAAGATAGGGGGCAGCGTTAAGCGAGACTGCTAGGAAATTGACCCTGCGTGAGCTCTGTCAGGTGTTTTTAATCGTGAATAAGAATGCTAGGCGTTGACTTGGAGCGTTGAGGCGGGGTCGAGACAGTTAGTCGAGCGGGGAACGTCAGACGGCACATTGATCAAGGCAAGATGTGCTCACATTGGGTATGTTGGTCGCTAGAAGCGGTTCTTTCTAGGGAAGTCATACCCGGTTTCTCCATGCCAATAACATCTTCTATCGGTATCTTTAACCCAGATACCCAACTAGTAGGCATCACCTTCGACTTGATCGTCTAGTGGCGGCAACTCACTCATCGTAAATTTACAATGATACCAACTAATCCATTTTCCCGATGCCCAGAACGTCCGCTAACGAAGACTTGAAGACTCTGGCCAGCATGGATTCAACCAGCTACACCTAGACGATACGCTTTGCTAGTATCTGAGGCATCAAACTCAAAAGCTGGCCTTGGATCTGTATCGATATTGTCTGTTGCCAGTGAAGATTGCTTCTCGCCTCCGACCAGCACCCAAATCCTGACGCCGGGATCCAGGAACGTGGGCACGAACACGATATTGCAGTCCAAGTCCAAGTCTGCTACCTTGGCAGCTCAACGTGGTCTCAGTCATCTGTTGGGGTTTTGTGTTAGAGACTTAGAGCTGCATAAACCATTGGCTTAATAGCTTTGAAATTGCTGAGTATACTCGGAACACAAGTTCTAAAGGCTAAATACAACCAGTTATGCTAGATATCAGTTGAGACATGATAAGCTGATGCAAGAATTTTGCGTATGAACTGAACCTCTCTCAGATTTAGTAGATGATTCATCACCGTCCCAGATGCCCCCCGTCGACAACAAGCACCTCCCCCGAAACGTACTGACTTGCATTGCTGCACAGAAACACCGTCGGTCCAGCAAAGTCAGCCGGAGTACCCCATCTCCCGGCCGGACATCGCGCGATTCGAGATTCATACTGCTCGGTATCTTCTCGAAGCTTCTCGTTCCTATGGAGAGTTCTGTTAGAGTGGCTGGAGAGACGGACAGCTATTGCTCACATTTCCGTGGCAATAGAGCCAGGCGCAATGGCGTTGACTTGGATGTTGTACTTGGCCCACTCGTTGCTGAGCGCCTTGGTCAACTGCGACACGCCCCCCTTGGATGCAACGTACGACGCGACGATGCCGCCGGCGATGAAACTGTAGATGGACGCAACGTTGACAATCTTGCCCGTCCTCCGGGGGATCATGTGCCGGCCTGCTGCTTGGCAAACGAAGAAGAGGGCTTTGAGATTGACACCAAGCACCTGGCCGCGTCTTGTCAGAAAAGAAGACAGGGGGTTCGAGGACATTGGATAATCTCACGCTGTCCCATTCCTCCTCGTCGATCAGAAGCGCTTCCTTCCGCTTCAATAGCCCGCCGCAATTGACCAAGATATCGATCCGATCATCCAAAACATCTAGCGCTTTTTGAAATACGCCCTTGGCATCCTCCATGTTGGTGAGGTCGCAGTGCACAATCTCGACTTTGGTGCCCTTGGCGCGAATGGCGTCAGCCACAGTCGTGTTACTCACGTCGCGCTGGGCAATGCAGATGGATGCTCCGGCGTCGGCCAGAGCATGAGCCATGGCCGCGCCGATGCCTCGAGATCCTCCCGTGATGAGCGCATTCTTGCCCTTGAGGGAGAAGAGGTCGAGGGCTGGGACGTCGGGCGTGGGTGCTGCTGCTAGAGTGGCCATACTGGGCGAGTAGGTATTTTTTGGATATAAGTGTGAGACGTAACCCCAGATGAAAGGTTTCCGAATAAAGATAAAACCCGGGTCTTCTGACAAGTATGTACGGGGAGCGTTGCGAGGTCGGAACAGTCTATGTCAGCCGTGACATCATGACATGTTGGAGGGGGTGATTTCCAGAGGCAATTGGACTTATGCACGCAGCCAACATTACAAATCAACAAGAGTTGAGCCTAGCTGGGAAAAAAAAGCAAGCAAATTGCGGGGAGCTGGGTCTTTCGAGGGAACGTCCTTGAAGGTAAATATCTCACGTAATCTTATCTCACGTAGTCCGAGGCAGTTTTCCGAGATCTTACCCCGCGATCCTGGGATTGCTCCAACGTTGGTGGTGATGCATAACTAGTCTCGTGGGCTAGTTTTATCTGTCGCTTAATCGGCAAGAAGTAGGATTTGCCAAAATTAGACGAGCTTTAGATTATGGCTGGAAAAGTTTATCTAACGTGCTTTGGGTGTCACCCCCTCTCATGCATTTGCTGGCGCTTGGGTATAACATGTTTTCTAGACCAACCCCTCCGGGTCGAAGAAGGGATCAAGAGTACTTCTGGCAAACTAAATCAATTGATAATCATGACACTTGAATAAAAACACCTTAGATCATATCTTGAATGTTATTCTCATTTGCTTCGAGTTGTAGTTTGTTGAACTCACACCTCAACCGATATTGTTTGGGACCCTTCTCTGTATTTTCACCTCGATGCCCTCCTGCCGCACAAACCACGAGTTCCGTAGACTCCATATTGCTTGCGGATCAGCCAACTCAACCTATTCTGCCATGTTAAAACTGATAAGAACGGCAACTGAAAAAGGGATCAACTCACTGAATATGTCAGAAAAAAACTCGGCAGCATCTTGTAAATTTCCAACAAGCTGATATTCTTCCCGATGCAAGTCCTGTGCCCTTTTCCGAAAGTGAAATCCGCACCCTTCATAGCTTTGAGGCGGTTTGCATATCGCTGCGTATCCTCGTTGACGTCTTGCAACCAACGTTCCGGTCGGAAACTTTCGACATCCTCGCCAAATACAGCCTTGTTGCGATGCATCACCCACGGCGATGCGCCAACAATAGTGCCCGCCGGCAACACCGTCCCGCAGTCAAGTTTTATCCCTTGGGTCGGCACAACCCTCTCGAGGATGAGACCCACCGCAGGATGAAGGCGCAAAGCCTCCTTGACAACGGCGTCGAAGTAGGCCAAGCTCTGACTCTGCCGCCACGTCACGGGCATGCTGAGCTGTCCTGCGTCTCTGGCGCCGACGAGCTCTGCTACTAACTTGGCGTAAACTCGAAGATGCTTGAGTGTGTAGTACACAATGGCTCGTAGGGAAATCGCTGTCGTGTCAGACCCGGCAAACATGTTGGTGACCATGTATGAAAACACCTGACGATCATCCACGATATCCGGATGTGTTTCTTTGGCCTGGAAGAAGCGATGTACAAAATCCCGCTTCTGCGACTCAATCTTATCGTCCGAGACCTTTTCCCTCGTCTCATCGAGTTTGGAGAGTAGTTGCTGGTGAGCAAATCGAGCGACAGCGCCAGTTGGCTGCGCGATCCATGTCCATAGCGGATTCTTTTTGAGCCAGTGGTCAAGCCACGGGATCTGACCGACAAAGGCGTTATAGTCCATAGTTGTGTTAAGAGCCTCAATGATTCCGCCTACATCGCAGCCCTTTTCTAGGAAGCCGAAGGATTGGCTGCATGTTACCTCCCCGATCACGTCGAAAGCATAGTACTGGAGCCACTCGAACATGGGACAATTCTGACCCGAGTCGACGTAGCGTGTCTCCAGCTGGTGGAAGAATGTGAGAATTGTCCGATCGACTAGGGGCTCGTAATCGGTCAAGGTGGTCATCGAGTATGCGTTCGCAACTGGGCGCTTGATTTTGGCATGGAATGTCTCGTCAAGCGTCGTGAATAGCGTCTGTGTCGCTTTCCCATTGGCTAGCTGTTGCTGAACGGCGTAAAATTCGCTCTGTTTAGGTGTTCAGTCAGTCGTTCCCGCATTTTCCTTGTTGCGAGACGCACATACCTTGACGAATCCTCCCTTCAGCCCATAGATCTTGCTAACATCCTTCGGGTTTCGAACGCTTACGACCTGAGGGCCAAATCGCACATTATCTCCATGGCAATTGTGTAGCTCGACGAGTGTCACATGGTTGTAGCCCTTGGAGACATCGAAAAGCCGATACAGATTGGTAAACTTGGCGAGAACTGGTCCAGGAATGTCTCGAACACCCAATGCAAAGAAGCCTTTAGCGATGTAGACGAAGGTGCAAGCCAAGACTGCCACCGAGAGAAGATATAATTTGTCGAATTCTAGCATGGTGACGGCCCTATAGAACGGAATCAGAGTGATTTTTGCAGGTGCTGGGTCTCTCTTTGGAGTTTCGGAGAGAGTGTACGAATATCCCGGTTAATAAACCCCACGGGAAGAACGGCGCGATTCCGACGGCGTAGGCCAATCAAGAAAACATCCGCGGCTTCCCCGCGATTCGGCACTTGGCAGTCGTACTAAGATCTGCTTTTTTGCTCTTCGGGACCATTCCGCATTAGTTTCTATTGGTGCCCTCTTGTATTGGTTATTCTGTTTCTGACTGGACGCACCGCGATCGGAAATCCGGAATGGAATGACAGCCATTGCCTCTCATCCGTCTTCTGGTGTTCGATGAAATGCAGACCTGTCTTCCATAGAGTTCTTGTATGGTTGTTTTCCCAGCGATAGTAATTTGTCAAGGCAGAGTTGACTCCTAGTCGGCTTGGATCCAGAGGTGAGATGAATATATGTCCCCGTTATTTGAGGTGTAATGACCAGATTTACGTGTCAGAGACACTTTCCAGTACCTAAAATACAGGATGGAAAACGTTCAAAAGTTAACCATTTTTTGATCAGTTCAATATAATGTGCGCTAATACTCGATTGTGTATACTAACTGTTCCCAGAGAAATGGAGAAATGTAAAGATTATTTACTACGCACCTGAAATAAGTAGGACAAAGCTTCGTCTCTGCCTTTTTGTTTCTTGAGCCATGCAGGAGCCGCGTCAAGATGCCCAAGTCGATGAAACGCCACATACGGCCAGCACCGTCGTTTTGGCCTCAAAAGATGCCCTAATCTCTTTTCCCTACGTTGGCCTCCCTTGGATTCATTGATATTAACCTGACCGACCATCCAACGGACGCTCTTGGTTGCCTCGTTATTGACAGCACGATAGCCAGGTTCATGAAGCTGGAGACTTTGATGCGAGATGAAAGCAAATTTTGTGGACACTAAGGCGTGACAGAAGAACGACGCATCAGCAGAAACACGTGGCCAACAGACATAATCCCTGCCACGCTCAAAGTGCTGGCCGTGGGACTTTATGAGGGTTCTCGCCTCAGGGCGATGTGGCAGGACTGGCCAGATGTTTCGACAGGTTACCAACCGCGAGAAACTTAAACTACATCCAATGTTGCCCCTGGGTTCCCAAGTTAAGGAGGGTGGACATTCGAAAAGAAAGTCTGTCAGGAGGCTCAGACAATATTTGAACTGCTCTCTTAGACGCATATCAAGCTGCAGATCACCTGAGCTATGTGTTCTATAAGAGACCAGTACTGAATGATCTCGCTTCTGTAATGAGGAATGATCACAAAGAAATAAGCACAAGGTTCGAGCGGATATTCATGAATACTACGGCTTTGGATCACATCCAACCATATGCATATCTCAGAACTTCATTGCGCTTCTATGTGGAAGAGCATTAGTAAAATCATTCGTCCCTACCCTTTCCTTCATTTGTTTGCCCAAATACAATGCAGACATTTCCCACTCTCCTCAGCTTCATTGGTGCACCCACTGTTGCTACACTCCCCGTCGACAGCGCATGGAATGCCACTTCCGGTGCTTTCTGGTACCGCATGGATTCCAACGGCGTTACCGGAATCTAGCTCCAGATAGCTCTCCCAGCTGGGACGCTTTCTAGCGTCGATGTCGTTGTTGGTCGGAAGCATTGTTCAAAAGATGACTGTGTGCGATATGAGTTGTTAGCAGGTTTATGAAACGCCGCCGACAGGAAGCGGCCTCGTGCCTTTAATTATCTTGTACCAGAATGAGGTTTGCTGGCCTTGAGGTAGTAAGGTGGAGTTCGCTGTGTCACTTGCTGTTAGACTGAAGGCTGCGGGCAAGACCTGTGATCACGATGTGATGACAATACAAAATAGAAGGGCACTTGTAGGAGGAAAACTGCCATATTTATGTTTGTTGCTGTAGCATGACGAGGCAAAAGTGACCTCATGTGAGAAGAAGAGGGACGGGTAGCCACGGCATTCTCGACCACCAATTGTATTAGGCTTCATCGAATATGGCAAGGCTGAGCTGAGCAAGTAAACAAGACATGCAAGATAAGCCGGCCAAGACCAATGAGAGCATCAAACACAGCACCACGCATGGCTTTGGAAGTCCACTTCTCAATGCCAGCGCGAAGAAAGCCGACTGTATGCACCCACTACAGAGGATGAGTTGGCGGGCCTCACATGCACCATGCACAGTCATTTGCCATGTGATGTGTGACAAGCGTTTACAATCACAGCTCTAGGCCAGTAGATTCGCAGTTGTATACACCCAAAAGCCCAGTAAATCTGCCACCCAGTGGCTACTTACTTGCGTCCTCGTACATTTCACACCACTAACACCCCTTTGGGCAGGCTTTTTTACCACACGTGCAACCGCGCCCCAGAGCCGACCGCGATACAGCTAGTACCACACGTGTGATACCCAGGTCGACAGGCGCTCCGATGTAGTGGCGGAGAACTAACTCCTCTGATAGGCTACTTTTAAACGTAGTAGTACATCTTCTGTTGATGATTCCGCTTTATCTCACGTTCTTTCAACTGCCTAACTTAGTTTTGCAGATTTTACGTGTCCGAGCGGGTACGGTAACCAGTCGTTGCCTTCACACATCTGTCACAGACAAAAGTGTGACCATGAACAGCACGTAAATTCGCATCATATGCCGAACTAGATTCGGCCAAGGACAAAAGTGAAAGCTTCCTCTCGCCACAGCGAACAACTGATGGGAAAGCGCTTGAATCTCGCTCAGTAAGACCGGTGCATGGATTCCAAAAAGCCAGGGCACGAGAACAAGGGCGGGGATAGCTTTGAAATCTTTAAGTTGAACCTAAACGCCCGGAGATTTTCCGATGCGGGTGAGTCTGGCGACTATTTGCGAGCCAGAAGACGTTGTGATGAAATCTCGTGGTGTTGGAAGTGCCGAGTGTCAGCTACATTCGCTCAGGGTCTCGATCAAGGATCGCACAATCTCAATGCCCATTGAAACTTTCAAAGGCGTAACAAAGTACTTGTGCCAAGATATTACTATACACACGCACCCGAGAAATGGTAGGAGTTTCGTAGCACAGTATTTTTCTCAGAAAGAGTCGCCCCCTTGTTTGCGATGACTGGAGGCGTTGCACGAAAGAAATCCTACCAGAGTTTACAGATGTTCTTCCATCATTCATCAGGCTTAGATACTTCACGGTTGGCTGATGATAAATTAATGATGAGAGTAGTGAGAAGTAATATAGCCAAGGAACACGTGTTTTATTCATGTTTAGCTCCTACCAAGCCCATTCCTGTCGATAATCCCTTCTCAAGTTCAGATAGAAATTGATCCCCCGTTGGGACTCTTGAATGACGAACCGGTAAAGCTCTCCATTAAAATTTCTCGCTTCATGGAAATAGAGTAGCTATCGCGAATGGTGATACCAATGGCTATGAGGATCCGATCCAGCTCCGACTCTGATCGACAGCGTTAGTATATCTAACGTATAAAGTCAAAAGAGAGCAGCATACCCTCTAGTGCCCAGAGTTCTTCGACAGTCTTTGGAAATCCATCAATGGGTTCCACTGTGCTTCGATCGAGAAGCGGAATGAACGGTCCATTCGTGTGTGTGATTGCAATTTGTCGGTTCATACTTAATCGCATGGAGTTTTGTTGACTAGAGAAATACAAGTAGTAGTCCTTTAGAACTGGGGGAGGGAAGAACAAACCCTGCGTTTATGCTGTCCAATTTGTTGTGTAGGTTCTCGAAACCTTCCAAGGAGGTCTTTGCGAAGTCGTTCAACGCCTTGACGGAGCTGTTTGCCTGCTTGTAGAAGCTGTCCATATTCTTGTCGAAGCTGTCCATATTCTTGTTGAAGCTGTCCATATTCTTGTCCATCTTGACTGACAAGTCATCTATTTCGACGGCTATGGCCATCCACATCGAGGCGAGGGTTTCGTTGGTGACTTTCTCTGCTTTGTGGGTTGGCTGGGGGCCTGGTGTCGGAGCGTGGGAGGAGCCTTCGCTTGTAGACATTGCATTTAGGTTGGATGAAGTGATGTGGATGGAGAGAAAGTAATCAGGGCCCCGGCTCTGGAGCCAGGCATCTTATATACCATCGCATCTCTAGCTTTGCTGACTCGGAAAGCTAGAAAAGCTAAAGACTAGCTTTCTGACCTAAATGGTCATAAAAGCTAGATAACAGGCAACTGTGAAAGCATTGGGTTGACATGATGTTTAAATTGTGGAAGAAAACTATGTTTCTTTTTAACTAGTCATAGTAGCAATCGTACCCTAGAGCCAACCGTGATGCAGTAGTGTATGCCAGAGTGGCGAAGAGAAGAGTATAGCATTGGGATACACCTCAGCGGGAAAAGGCCTGCTGTCCCGTCAAGACAGTCTCCAAGATCCCCTGGTCAGCCAGCTCGTTGATCAGATTGAACAAAACAAAGTCACAGCCCCTCTTGGCCACAAGGTTGACCGTCACTGGCATCATCTCGTTCTGGAAGGTGACATTGCTAAAGTACGACACTTGCCCGATGGGAACCGTGTAGTCTACATCCCCGAAATATGAAGCAGTAGTGGAGCCCGCACGGGGACCTCGAGGATCGACGGGGACCGCAGCCCCCGGGGAGTCATTGAGATCCGCCTCGCGGAACGAAGGAAGCCCGCCGGTTCCGACGTCGTAGACCATGATGGCCTCAGAGCAGGATTCTTCGGTGGAGAAGAGGACGTCCTCGTGCCAGAGCGCCGCGTCGCGGGTTCGGTTTGCCATGGCTGCCTTGTACGTGTCGTCGTCGACGGTCACGGTGTGGAAGACCTGGCGGAACGGCTGGTCAATGGGAGGAAAGCCAGGGCTGTACTTTGCAATCAGGGGCTCGGCCGTCTCTTTGATCAAGTCATGTGTCCACAGAACACTTAAGTCGGCGAGGACGTCCAAGAGCGGTCGGCCAAGCACGTCCTCGATGGTCTCAGTCAGGTTAAATTCCTCGACAGTCGCATCCAGAGCCGCCGATGCATCGTTCAAGAACTGCTGAAGAATGGTCTCGGCGGCGGGGTTCTGCAGTGGGAGGTGGTCGACCGGGTAGAGGATGCGCTTAGGAAACGTACGATCGTCGGGCACCGAGAGAGCAGGCAACCCGTTCACAGAGGTATCCTGGTGGAGCGACGGAGCGTACCAACTCTTGGCAAAGGCAGCCCACTTGGCGGGGTTGCGAGCGAAGAGGCCCGCAGTATCGGCGTTGAAGGCGTTGGTTACGATGTTGTCCATGAGGATCATGCCCTGCGAGGGCCTGTTGCCGTAGGTGCCGGAGAAGGCGGCCGGCTGGCGGACCGAGAGGCCAGTGTCAGTGCCGACGGCAACGTCCAGCCAGTCATAGGCAGCGATAGAGCAGCCAGCGCCGGATGAGGAGGCAGAGCAGCTAAGAAAGGTGTCGCCGCGGGGGCTTCGGGGGTAAAACGCGTCGTTCCAGTCCCAAGCGGACGCAGGAGAAGCAAACTGTGCCGTCTTCTGCTTGCCGACAACTACGCCGCCCAGGTCGATGATCCGCTGAAGGGCTGGCCCCGTTTCGCCAGCGACATCATTGACTGCAGCGTATGCTAGGCTACCCGCAGTTGTCTGAATCCCCTTTAGGTCATAGATGTCCTTGACACCGATGCGCTGGCCTGCCAAGGCTCTGTCGTCCTCGGTGCTGTAAAGCCTCGAGGGAACGGGAATCAGGGGATAGCCCGTGCGGGCCTCGGACTGCGTGAAGGCCCTGTATTCGCCGTTTGACTCGTACGTGCCAGTCACGAACGTTCTGTACGTGTCGGCGTACAGCAGCTCAACTTTGCTAAGCCAGAGGCTTTCGCCGTCTGCGATGGCAAACAGAGGGCACGGGACAAGCGTCGAGTTGCCGCAGGTGCTGGGTCCATCATCACCGGCGTAGATGACGCTCGATCCAAGGCCCTCGAGATAGTCAATGACTGACGCATCGAGGTCTTCGGGGCCGCTTGCGCTAACAAGGACATCTCCTAGAAAGCTTTCGATGAAGACGTCATCTTGAGCCAAGGAATCCTCGATGGCTTGTTGAAGTTCGTCACCAGTTGTGGTGTCAGAAAGCGCGGAGATGTAAGTGATTGGGCCTTGAGAAGGGTCCAAATCACTCAGAACGGATAAGACCGGATCCGAAGTGATGGCTAAGTACTGCACATCATCGATTTTGAAGGCTTGGTCTTGAAGTTCTGACACAAAGGTCGATTCAAAAAGAGTGCCAGTCAGAGGCATAAGGGCAATCGTTGCCGTAGGGCAGAGTGCCAGTAGAAGGGTTTGGAGCTTCATGATGGTTGTTGTAGTGCTGTTTGTTTGAAGGTGCTGATATTAGACTGTATTGAGGGCGACCTGTCACGCTTTTTGTACCTGCTCATGAGCCTCGATGGGTATGTTGGGCGTGAGTGGCATTGCGGCGTATCGATGACTTTCTCACCGAGTTTGTCAATGTTCCATCAGAGTAAAAGTCACGCATTCCAACCAGTTCCATTTACGTTTGGATGAAACCTTCCAATACAAGCTAGTGCTCCTTTTAACCCTTGAATCGGAGCCTTTGGAGGATAACCAACGTCGTTGACTGAGGTGATGCCGGTCTTGAAGTCAGATGCTTCAAATGTCGCCCAGTCCATTAACACATTCGCCCTTCACCCTTCACCAGTATCGTAGCCTCGGAGGTTGGCGTTTTGGGCCTAGTGCACGTCGTCAGCCCACCCTGATGAGGAGCACTGAGGTCTAGACCATAGACCAGGGTCGGAGTGGAAAATTATCATAATGCAAGAGAATCCACATATAGTCGCGCTCATTATTCCCAGGGGGTTTCGAAGCGAAACCGAATCAATCTCTTAGTCAATCTTTTTGTCACTATATCAGGTGTGATTATTGGTAAAATCATGTGGCTCCTGGTGTGTACGCAAGGGTACGCCAAGCATACACGATAACTTCAATGGAGTTGTGCCAGCTGATAAGATTACCTTCTGGAGGTGTCACACCAAGCACAATAATCACTCCTCAAAAAGAGCTAAGGAACTGAGATGCGGCTTTTTAGGATAGATTAGATATGGGAAGCACGGTCACCTGGCTCTACCCGCAAATACAGTTTCAGTATTTTCAGAGTTAAATCAGATATATCCACTTAAGCTGTCGAACTGGTCCACGCTTCGCCCTTAATCCTAGAGGTGCGCGGCCCGATCCGGTTACCTTGGCGATGGAGTACCCGCTGGACGTTGTTAAAGTTCAACGATTCCAGGGTCGTGGCCTTGACAGGTATGGCACCGGACGGTGACGGTTGGACTTTCATGTAACATTGAGTGATGAAAACCCTTGACCCTAGAGGCACGCGGCCCGACTCGACTGTCTTCTCTGTAATGATCATTCGTTGCGGCCTGATGACCTAGGATTAAGCTATTAAAGTTCGGTGATTCCAAGGTTGTGCTTATGACGGGCGTGACAGTATGTGATGGATGTTCTTGAACCAACAGGAACATGGCCTGAATCGGCGACCTTGTTTGTGACAGCATCCACCGCGACCAAATGACCTAGATCAACCCTTGAAATTATAGCGGCCCGGGCCGGCCCGGGTACTTTCCTTGTGGTAATCATCCGTGATGGCCGGATAGCCTAGGATCGAACCCTTGATCTGGATTAGGCAGCCGGACCAGACTGCCTTTTTTGTAACAATTATCCACCGCGGCGAGATGACCTAGGAGTGAAGGTTTCGCCCCAAGTTCCTGCAGAGCCGCTGGGTCTGGTGGAGGTTTAGCAATCCTAAGGTGCTAGGTGCGACAGGTGGAACTTAATATGATGAACAGAAGTATTGGCTTGTGAAGTCGCGCTGTGATAGTACCAAAGTGTAGAGATTTCTACCTATCTCTTGATATCGACTTAGGCTTAATACGTATGAATGGAGATTTCTCCCTATCAGACCCATGAACTAAACAAGGTCGTACACTGAGTACCTGCAAGTTTGGTCTATGTGAGTCCTCGACGAGACCTCAGCTTTGAATCGGGAGAGAAATCGATAACTACATCACTCAAAAATAACGACTTGCTGCTAACTCCGTGTAGAACTATTCCCTCGTACGATGACTGCCCCATGATTAATTATAGCTCAATGAGAACCAAGTTCGTAGAAAGACAAATCTTTGTCGAAGAGTCTGGAACAAATGAGGAAGCTGGTCAGACCAAGCCGGGAGAGACAAACGTCCCATGCAGTAGTGTACACTGCCACCTGAGTTGCATTCGGCTCAACCATCGGGCTTGAGATGAGCATGGTCACGATGTTCATCCACAGTGGAGTCATTGCGGGCGACAAGCTTGGAGACTCTAAACAGCAACTAGTCTCGTATATGGCTCACCAACCAACCGATTTGAGATAAGCATGGCTCGATGCTTGTTCAGAATAGGGTCATGACCGGCGGTAAGCTCGGCCGCTCAACTTGGTATAGGAGATGTTCAAGACGACAAATGATGCCGACGATGTATAAGTAGCAGCCTGGTGCTCTTCACTGCCTTGGATAGAACAGCATCACTCTCAGCTACACCTTCAGTGACACTGCTTTCAGAACCTCTACAATTCACTCAACACAAAATGCCTGCTTTCAGTTGGAAGAACGCCATCGCCGCCATGGCGCGCACCGGCAAACGAAACCCCGTCTCCAACACTGACAAGCCTTCGGGCTCTCAGTTAGTTCGGAGACAGTCCGACCTTGAAACTCAGGATGTCCGTCCTCAAGCCTGGGTGGACACTCCCCAGCTTGTGTACTCGGAGTGGAACCAAGCTGCTGGAGACATAGACCAGCCGCTGGGCACTCTTCCCTCGGACTTTACAATTGGTCTCGTTGGAGCGGGTATCACTAACGTGGTGCTCGCTTTCAACTTGGCCAAGGCCGGCGCCGATGTCACCTTGATCGAGGCGACTGACGCAGTGGGAGGTCGGCTGCGGTCCGAGGTGATGCCTGACGGCGTCAATGTTGCCGAAATGGGTGCCATGCGCTTCCCGCCCTCGGAAGATCTACTCTATTACTACGCAAAAGAGTTCAACTTTACCTTCATTCAGAATTTTCCCGATCCTGGCAAAGTTCCCACCATTGTCTTCTACGAAGAGGTGGCCGAGGACTGGGATGACGAAAATGTACCTCCCGTCGGATTCGAGAGGATCAGCAACGGCTGGAGCCAGCTCATCTCCGAGGGCCTATCTGGAGGCAGTAAATCTGCCATCGCTCCCGCTTCTCAGCTCCAGGGGTTGCTGAGTGCCTCGAACAATGTAACCACACGCGCCCTCGCAGCCCCGGAGTGGCAGAAGTACCTGGACGAATTCGGAGATGACAGTTTCTACACTGCGCTCCAGCGCATCTTTGGCACTCAACATGAATGGGATGTCCCTGGCGGAGAGGTCTGGACCGAAGACGACTTTGAACGCTTTGGCATTCTGGGCATCGGCTCCGGCGGCTTTGGCCCTGTGTACTCGGCCGGGTTCAACTCCATCTTCCGGCTGATCGTCAACGGCCTTGAGTCGGACCAGGCCAGCTTCGCCAGGGTGACTGACGGTACCGTCGAACCAGCTGGTATTCGCGAGCTCGCAACGGCGATTTGGGACAAGGCCACGGAGCTGGGAGTCAAGACCAAGTTTACAACCGTGGCGGAAGTCCTCAGTGGTGGCGACGACACTGCCGACCCCTTCGTCACCGTCAGAGAGACATCTGCCGATGATGACAGCGTCTTCGAGGATGTTGATTACGATTTGGTCATCGTCGGAACCAGCACCAGAGCTATGAACTACGCCATCGCTCCGGTCTCGGAAACTTCCGGCGATCCGATCTTTTCGTCGCAGGTCAACAGGGCCATTACCGACCTTCACATGACCTCCGCTTCCAAGCTCTTCGTCCGGACTGAGAAGTTCTGGGAGAACCAGGCGTCTGATTTTCCGCGAGTCATCCTATCGGACACGAACTTGCCACAGGCCTACACCTTGGACTATGGGCATCCAGACTACGGTATGGTCCTTCTCACGTATGCCTGGGAGGACCTCTCCGAGCAGATCATGGCAATCCAGGATCCCCAGAAGCTTCTCGGAATCTTGAAGGAACAGATCGCCAGGATCATGCGGGATACCGACTATCCCGACTACGCCGATTTCCTCACCCCCGTCACGGACGACGACGTTTACCTGATTCACTGGCCTCTTGATGAATACTCGTATGGCGCCTTCTCCCTTGGAATGCCAGGTCAGGACACGTACATCTCCTCTCTGTTCTATGACTATGAGAAGCTCAACGACACGAGCTCTCGGGTTCTGCTCAACAGCGACTGTACCTCGTTCCTTGGCGGATGGGTAGATGGTGGGTTGCAGCCAGCACACAACTCTCTCTCGGCAATCTTTGAGCAGTTTGGGTCGTTGAACCCACTGGCTGCTTCTCTGGCGCCTTCCGCTCTCATTGGGTCTACGCTATACCAGTACTAGATACGGTGGTGAGAGACACGTATCGACTGAGTTTTCGTGTTTGCAAAGTTATGTTGTCTGTGCAATCTGCTCGCCTGGGCTGAATGTGATGAGCACATCGGGGAAATAGCGACTTATTAGTGTGTAAGCCATGAGTTTCTCACTTGAAAACATGCACTAGTGCGCTTGTCTTCGAATGTCTCGGGGGTTTCTTTAATGCTAGCAGGTAAAGGCTTAATTAGCTCTACCTACACAAGGGATTGTCCTATCCACTCGTTAGCTGACTGTCTCTTTCTCGTTCGGTAATTCCATTACTTGGTTCCGCTTTCAGTTTTTTATTCTAAATCCATAATTGAAACATCTGTCGTAGCAGCGAAGTACCTGTTTCATGACCGTCTTTTATTGTTACTGAATTTTCATTCGCTTTCTCAGTAAGAAGCCACTCGCCAGAATTCTCGATAAGGACAGGCCAAAGTAGGTGATAGTAAATATAAGTAAGACTATAAGTGTTTCTATATTAGCCTTAACAGCTTGAGCGAAAGAGTTAAAGGTAATGACGCATAGCCATTATAGTAATTTATACTCTATCATTACTATTCTGGATTGGGATATGGGCACGTCTCTCAGGATTAGCTAGTTTAGACCTCCCCCAACCAACTCGCCAACATTAAAAGTAACTACCATAGTTCCACGGCTTCCTCAACAATAACGTTCACTCAGTAGACATAGACAAAGTGAGGGTTAGTTCTGTCTGTTGTGGCTTCTTCAGTCCCCTCGCTGGCATCCAACACGCGTCCCTCCAATGCCGCCATTGCCTTTCTGTTCCTTGAGCCATACAGGAGCCGAGTCAAGATGCTCAAGACGATGGATCCACCACACACGGCCAGTACTGTTATCTTGGCAGGGATGTAGTCCGGCGCGTCCTTCACTTGGAAGGTTTGTGGACCAACGATGTTTGAAATGGAAAAGGCAATGGCGATCATCGCGTTGGTGGTGACTCTCTTCGTGTACCCTTGGATATTCGCACCAACAAGGGCGTAGATGAGTGCCAAGGGAGCCACAATGAAGTTGATGAGGTAAATTCCAGCGAGAGATCCCGCTTTGCTCTCGGTATAGAAAGACATGAGTCCAGCTCCGACCAGGGCTGGAGCCATCAAGAGACAAAGACCCAGCCATCGGGGAAACTTGTACAGGATGGCGAAAGTACTCAGAAGTGTGGCGGAGACTGACACTACCCCCGAAGGCATGTTTAGTAAGGCAGCCTGCTTCGAGTCATACCCGAAACCCCGTATCAACGTGGCGGAGAAGGTTGTGACGACACCAGAGGGAATCACGATGAGAATTGTGTTGAAAAAGAGCAGCCAAACGTGCAGATCCTTGAGAGCATCCCAGATGCCTGCGGCGACAAAGACTTTCTGGCCGTTGCCTTCCTGGCCCGTAGACAGGGTGTCGCGCAGTATGTCCTTTTCCTCCTCGGTCAGGAACTTGGCATCTTGGATTCCAGAAGGCATCCAGAAGGTAACAAGCAAACCAACGAGTAAGTTGAAGGCCCCGACTGAGACAAACATGATGCGCCAACCCTCGAAGCCGCCGGTTGTCCTGCCATGCTGAGCAGCGAAGGAAATGAGGCCCCCGATGCTCTGCCCTAGTCCAAGCCCGCAGTACCAAACACCTATTCTAGGCGTCGCCTGCTGTCTAGTGTACCACTGCGAGGTGATCATGATCAGGGCAGGGGTGATGACTGCCTCCAACATGCCCAGCAAGGTTCTCGCGGCGGTGAGGCCAGCGAAGCTCTGGGCCGCTGCGGAGCAACAGATAATGACGCCCCAAAGGAACACATTGACGCCGAGGACCTTGCTGATCGGGAACCTCTGGATGAGGTACCCCTGCGGGAACTCGGCCACGGCGTACCCGATAAAAAAGGCAGTGGCCATCCAGGAGAAGTCGTTGCCTTGGATGTCGAGCGATGTTGATAGGCCCATGATGTTGGCGTAGTTGATGAGAACCTTGTCGAGGAATTGGAGGAGGTAGCAGAGTAGCAGGAGCGGGACAATGTGCCAGTCTACCTTGCGAGTGATGAGGCCGAGTGTCGGGTGAGGGTCGAACCCGGAAATGGACCGAGAAGATGCATTGTGGGTCGACGATTTGTCCATCGCCTCGGGGACAATTTTTTCCATGGCGCTTTTCGTTAAGCTGTTGAGTAGAATCAAGGTTTGAGAGAGCTATCTCGGTTTGTGCTAAGAAAAGGCTTGTCAGTGTGTGTGACTCTCTAAGCAGGCGTGCGCGTACCTGAGACAAGCACAGTATTAGATTGGCGATGTTGTTTATTAAGAATTGAGGCCGTGGACTGTAAATTGACGACGAGATGGTCAGCTTTATCATCTTGACATGAAATCGTGAGACTATCAAGACATGTCTAGTGGTGTTGGCCCGGGAGAACACACTCCAGATCAGGCCAAGGCGGTGTCAGGGGTTGTCGAGGCTCGAGAGATAAGCCGAACTGATACGGCGCATCCCAGCAATTAGGTAGATTGCATCAAAAGCTGCGAGTGGGCGAGTCAATTTGCGGGGTATTCCAGGCCAGCCAGTCTAGACGATTATGCAGCCGTCGCATCGCGGTATCTTATCTCTCGCCTGACTGATCCACCGATGCGCCGGGTCGAGCTAGTAGTTTTCACTTTCCGCGAAGAATGGCCGGCGCGTTGTTGGCCAGAAGACATTGCGAGCCATTTTGCTAAGACAAGAGTGTGTTTGCAAGAGCGATAAGGGTACGAGAATATGTTGGGACGGTGCTGCTTAACCACGTAGCGAAAATGGGAATTTCTTGGTGGTCCCGGACCGCGCGAGAGATGACGATGATTTCAAGTGAAGTACAATTACGGTGTTCTTTAGTGGTACCGGCGCACCAACTTTGTACAGCACGTAACAGGCCATTCACACGGCATTAAAGCCCTTGAAGACGGATTAAATCCACTGAACCTCGCAAAAAGAGACCTGAACCTCTCTATAACCACAACTGTGTTTCTACGCCCGAAATAAAAGCCCATGAGCTACAACGCACCCACGCTATCCAAGTACTTGAGTATCGTGGGCAAAACCTTTTGCATTGCTATGTTCTCAAATACTCCCACTTCTGGCTTCGATTTGATACAGTTGTGGTAGCAACTTGGCCAGAACGTCGCCTAATCCTCTCCACTTGATACTAAACACTTTCTCAGTCTCGGCAGCATCAACCCCGAAGTGGGTGTCAGCCTCTCTCGCTCCCGGCTCACCCTTCGGAATCCTATTCCTGTGCTTGTTCGCCACCGCTCGAGCGACATCAGCAATTTCTTGATTACAATAAACCCCCGCGGCCAAGAGATACCTTCCACCACGAGCTTCCGGAACCTGCAGAGCTTTCAAATGGGCCAAGGCTACATCCTCGACACTCACCCATACCGGGGCTCTTGTCGGCGGCACCTCACTCTTCTCGCCTGCCGAGACTACTCCCCAAACAATCTGGTTGGAAGTGTTCAGCTGGTCAAGGGACTGTGGTTCGGAATTTGGGAGGAATGGCCCGAAAACCATCCCTGGGTTGAGGCCCACGAGATCAAATTCAGCATCTGGGTTGTCGGCCATCCATTTCCACGCAGCGCGCTCGCTGCCGGTCTTGCTAGCTCTATACGCCGTCGCCGGGTCAAGTGCATTGACACCATCCTCGTATGTAAGGGGCGACCAGTCCTTTGCAGTGTAGACTTTCCCAGGTTGCGGGCCTTTGGCAGCGTCGTAAATGCACACGAATGAGTTTGTGTGAACGATGCGCTTGACGCCCCCTAGCGTTCTAGCGGCCTCGAAAATAGCGATTGCACCCTTCACTGCGGGTATCATCAGGTCCCGTTCGAAGTTTGTGGTGTTGTAGTGAAACGGTGCGGCGAGGTGGAGGATCGCGGTGGGCGAGACCGACTGCAGCGCGGAGATGTAGCATTCCGGGGAGGTGATGTCTTCGACGACCACGACGGAGAGGTTGGGGTGACGAGCGTGGGTATCCAAGACTTTTTCAATTTTAGGCTGGGAGCGAACTGTGCCGACAACTTTGTATCCGTTGGAGAGCAGAGTAGCGACGCAGTGCTGGGCGATGAAGCCATTGGCCCCGGTGACGACGATGCACGACGGGGGAAGGATTGGGAGCGTGGTGGCAGACGGCATGATTTCCGGTCTGCGTTGGGTGAACCCTCGCTTGTAAGGAGGGAGAAAGTTTGATGCGAGGTCGGACAATGTGTAGAAGTAGTTGATAATGGACCAAGAAGGTAGAGAGACACTGTGAGCAGCAGAACTCTTGACCATTGAGAGTGAAAGGCAAATTTGTCAGCGTGGAATCCAGATCCAGGAAGGAGACAAAATAACAGTGACCACCAGAAGTCATAGATGGCCAGGATAGTCGCTTGTTTCCGCGTGCTGGTCAACCGGTCGATAGCAAGGGCCGGACTTCGGTAGCGGTGCCAAGGACTTGTCACCGAAATTGACCGCGCTTAGATTCCGTCGCAAAGATGCTCCTCGGCGATAAGCCATTCGTACAGCTCCGTCGCATAGATAAGATTCCTGGTTCCTCGCCAAGCAGTGGGGCATCGAATCTGTGATCTACAGAGCTTGGTAGTCATCACCGTCTTTGGACCGACCAAAAGGTGGTGGCCAGTCACTTCACCTAGATGATTGTTGGTTCCCCTGACCTAGAGGAGAAATCACATCATCTACGAGGACCTCATCCATAGAGTTGAGTATTGCAATTCATGTGCATATTACATGTGAAAAACGATTCAGAAGATGTCCCAAAATCCGGCATAGACCACTCTAGGAATTGACGAAAGTACCAACTTTAGAGCGCATGTTTGTGCACAACTTGTAGAAGTCAGTTTATCAGAGGTTATAACAAGCTCCGTAATTCACATTTCTTCTCAAACATCTCGGATCGCCCTTCTCTTCAACACTGCTGAGCCCTCGTTCAACCCGAACCAGTCATGCGCGTCCAAGCACGCTTGTCGACTCAGCAATACAGCTGTCCGCGTCCTTTCTCTCAGCTCGGCCTCATACCCAGCAATGCTCTCCTCGAGGTCCATTCCCTTATTATACACTCCATCCAACGCCTCCCATAAGCTGTATGCATCTAGAATTCCGTGGTTGGCGGCCTCTCCTCGATACATGGTCATGGCATGGGCAGCGTCTCCCGCAAGGGTCACCTTTCCACCGTGGTTGTCCCATTCCAGACAGGGCCAGTCCTGCAGCACGATCTCTATGACTTCGGATCCGTCGGGGATAGCGTGCACGGCATCGCGCAGCACCTGGTGGAAATCCTCTGCTCGCCGCTTCATCTCGGCGAGACGTTCAGCGTCGGTGGGTTTTACCTCATCGGCTGGTGATTTCATAAGCCAGGAAATGTTGATTTGCATACGACATGTTTCGCGGTTCGTCCCTTTCGTTCCATTTGCCTCTGCTGTCTCAAGTAGGCTCACCCAGAGGAAATTGCCGCTTGTAGGATGACAGCCTTGAAAGAGCAAGGGATCGATTTCTTTCAGCGGCTTGACCTGTTCGGGGGTGAGATCCACGCTGCATCCAACGAACCGCACAGGTAATCGAGTGTTTCTGTATGTGTCGGGGGCAACAAACTTCCTAGTGCACGAGTTGCTGCCCTCGGCACCTACGATGATGGCTCCCTCGACTCTTGTGCCATCGTCAAACACGGCGACCACTCCTCCATCTACATCCTCGATGGTGGCGAGACGCTTGCCCCAGTGCACGCAGTCGGAAACTTCTTGTAAAAGCACGTTTCTGAGCTTCTCGCGGTTGACGCGACGGCGTTCGGACGGTGGAATTCGGAATTTCGGCTCCAATGTCTCGAGATTGATAAAGACGAAGTTCCCAGTGCCGAGGCGGGCCACGTTTGGGTCGACCTGCACAGAGTCGATTTCGTCTAGAATTTTGGGTGACAGGAGCTTCCTGAGAAATGGGAGGACCCAGTGGAGAGTGATAGCCCAGCCCTGGCCACGAGAGGAGATGTGCTGGTCGCGTTCGTAGATGTGAAAAGGGATGCTGGCCTGATGACAGTAAGCTCGGTTGGAATGAGGCATAAACGAAGATAGTGTGAGGAAGTAGAGGCGATGGGAAATGGTACGTCAGGTATGATTAAAAGACATTTATTACCTTTTTGAGAGCGTTGGCGAGCGTCAAGCCAACCACGCCGGCGCCGATGATGATAACGGGCTTGGTGGGCACCACCATTTTACAGTAGAGGGCGTGGTGATTCAGGTGGATTTGCTACCTTCAACCTGATGGGAAATGAAGCTGGCTTTCTGGCGACATATAAGCTGCGTTGTAGTGGAAACACACTTTAGCGGTGCGTCATGAAGACAATGACTGTGTTTCGATAGCTTCAGTGACTTGAGGTAGTGCTATGCGTAGTGAGGCTTATCTTAGGAAGCTAGTGATACGTCGGATAATACTAATTACTAGCTAAGCGGAGTACTGGCGGGTCTGAAAACAACGCCAAGCATCATGCTGCGGCCGTCGGACCGCGCTCCGGGAATTGGGACACGATCCGCGGCAACTTGCTTGTTGGGCAAAGCACCGGCAGAGCTTGAAGGTGGATGTCGAATCAGAAGGCTTAATTAACACCCCGTCCCTCTTCGTTCCTGGTCACGGCAATCCTGTAAGAAAGATACGGTTAAACCACAACAGCTCAGGTCTACTCGGCAACAAGCAACCCCAAATCCAATGGCGTCGCAGCAAACTCACGAGGCGCTCCAGCCCATTCACCCCTCCATGGCCGGGAAGCTCGACCCCGTCTTCGAGAAGCTCTACAACGACAACGTCGCCAACACGCCGCTGCGCCCCGTCGACTTTGCCGCCCTTCGAGACAACTACTCGGCGCTGTACTCGTACGGAACCGGCCCCGCGCCCGAAGCCGCCAGGACCTACGATGCCAAAATCACCGTCCGCGACGGCCTCACCCTCGATGTGCGGGTCTACGAGCCCGAGGGACCGGGTCCGTGGCCTGCGCACGTCGACTTCCACGGCGGAGGCTGGGGGCTCGGCGACCTGGACACGGAGAGCCACATCTGCAAGCACATCTGCAAGCTCGCCGGCGTCGTTGTGGTTGATGTCGCGTACCGCCTGGTGCCGGAGAACAGGTTCCCCTGCGCCGTGACGGACAGCTTTGCGGCGCTGCAGTACATATGCGAGCACGGCGCCGAGGACTTCGGCATCGATCCTAGCCGCGTCTCTGTCGGCGGCGTCTCGGCGGGCGGCTTCATCAGCCTCGCGCTGGCGCACATGGCTCGGGACGCGGGTCTGGCGCTCAAGCTCGTCGCTGTGGGCACGCCGGTCATCGACGACCTAAGCCAGTACGCGAGCGCGGCGGATTCGCCTTTTGCGTCGATGCAGGAGAACGAGTTTGCGCCGACGCTCAATTGGGCGAGGTTGACGTATTTCGACAAGCTGAAGTTAGGGTCTATGGGCTCGACGGCCGAGGAGGTTGCGCAGGCGCGCAGGGAGATGCCCGAGTTCCAGGTCAACCTATTCAAGGCGGCCGACTACCGGAATCTACCCAAGACGGTCATTTTCACGGCTGGCGCAGACCCGCTGCGCGATGAGGGCGAGGCCTATGGCAGGAAGCTGGTCGAGAACGGCAACGAGGTGGTCATGAGGCGGTTCCCGGGCGTGCCGCATCCGTTTATGCACATGGACAAGCATCTCTGGCAGGCGAGGGCGTTTATAGAGGACACGGCGAGGGAGATTCGGGTGGCGTTGCACGGTAGATAGACGGCTATGGGAGAAGTGATGAGCTTATCGGTTGTCCCTCGTTAGAAGAGGGGCTCGCTAGTCTCCTAGAGTCGACGGATGTCTATCTACAGTTTGATAAGCCCAGCTTGCACGTGCTCTCAATGCGTAATGGATCCCCCATCTCTCCAATTCACCCTCCCTCTCATCCCTGTGACATAAAGACACAAGAGAATCCGGGCATCACAGCCGTCCTCGGACCAGCATGGGAAAATGACTCCACCTGCGCGGTCCCTCGTCTGCCTCCGCTGCGCCGACATCAAACAGGCTTGCGACGGCGGCCAACCCTGTTCGCGATGCCGCCGTCTGCGTCTCCCGTGCCATCCCAAGTCGTTGGACGCGGTGTCGCGACGCCTTGAGCTCGCAGCGGGACTGCCGCTCGACGACTTTACGCCCAGGGCCGTCATACGCAGAGTCCAGACCGGGTGTCTGACGTGCAAGAAACGCAAGAAGAAGTGCGATGAAGCGAAGCCACGGTGCGCAGACTGCAGGAGGCTCTGTCTCGACTGCGCGTGGCCTCGTGCGCGGCAGTCGAGGGACAGCCCAGGGTACAGGAGGAGGAGCTCGGCCGAGACGGATGGCGGCCTCGCCGTGGCTGGAACAGAGGGAATCCAGGCACAAGCGGCCGTCTTCCCCGAAGTCTCAGAAATGGATTTCGCATCTTCCTTTGACGCCGTCTCTTGGAATCTACCCACTGCCCAACAGGCTTGGATGGATGATGTACTAGGCGCACTGTCGCCGTTCTCCAACAGCCCTTCCGCCAGCATCGCATCCGAGTCTTTGAGTCTGTACACACCCAGCCTCGTCCCGGATCTGCAATCTCCAGACGACAGGGCTCTGCTTAACCACTACACCACCATCGTCGCCTCGGTCCTGTCCAAGCTATCAGACAAAAAAAGCGTCAACCCGTATCTGTCCCACCTCGTCCCGGCAGCCATGGAGAACGAACTGGTCCTCCACTGTCTTCTAGCCCTCAGCGCGAACCACTGGCACAAGCTCCAACCGCGGCTGGGAAGTCGACGTCACTTCCATCAAAGCAAGGCAACGCAGCTCCTCGCCAGCCTTCTTCCCGACGTCGACAAAAGCTCCGTCGGCGTGGCCCTCATGTCTTGCCTGCTGCTCTGCATGGCCGATCTGTTCGACGGCAAGTCTTCTGGGTGGAAGCTCCACCTCGAGGGGGCAAAGCGCCTCGTCGCCACGCTGAGACACGAGCGCAGCGGCGACATAACCGGACACTACAGGTTTCTAACCAAGCTGTCCAAGTTCCTCGATAGCGCTGCCACAACGAGCACGTGTCGTCCGCCTCTAATTGATGAGACTGGGGAGGGTTCTGCGCTGGACATATCTGCAGCTACGCCGGACGATGACGACAGGGCCGTCTACGGCATACCCAAGGAGTTATTCCATCTAGTCGATCGGGTCAATCACCTTGCCGACAAACGAAGTACGAGGGTTGACCCGTCGTCGGAAAAGCTTTTCCGGCTCGAGGCTGCCGAAGTTGAGCACCAACTTGAACGATGGAGCTTCGAATACGGAGGCCTATCCCAAGCTGTCTCGTCCCTCTCTCCCGCAAACGACGACGTCCTCCACGCCACGACGGCATATGAGTGGGCGCTGCGGCTCCGCTTGCACCAGATCATCGAAGGCTACACGCTCACCGACCCCAACGTCACGCAAGCTGTAGACTGCATCCTAGACTCGGTGCAAAAGATCCGCTACGGCAGCCCGCTCGAAGGCTGCTTGGTCTTCCCTCTCGTCATGGCTGGCGGCGCCTGCAGCCAGCTCGAGCACAGGGTCATCGTCCACGACAGGTTGATGGTCATGGAGCGGACCTGCGGGTTTGGTTACATCTACCAGGCTAGGGACCTTGTTGAGAAGGTGTGGAACCGGCGGGATCGGACGGAGGGCACGGGGGCGAGGGTCAATTGGGCGAGGATCAGGTTTGAGGAGATGAGTGGACTGGCTGTCTTCTAACTTCTACATCCATCTCCCTACTTCCATGCTACATCAAACCGCCTTCATCTGGCCTGCCAGTTCTGCAATGTGGGCGCGCATGTCGTACCCACAAACCTCTTCAATCGTCAGCTTGTCCGGAGCATCGGCCTTGGACGACCAGCCAATGCGCTCATTGAGGTTCTCCCTTGCACGTCTGCTAGCCTCCTGCAGTCGCGTGGCACGCGGTTTGCGCTCCGCCTCATACAACTTCAAGCGCTGCTCAACGCCCAGATCCCTGTACCCGTCGCCAAAGAGAATCCCCAGAGCCCCGGCGTCCTCGATGGCCATGCACGCTCCCTGGCTCTGGTCAGGCATCATGGGGTGTGCAGCATCTCCCAGCAAAGCGCACCGGCCCTTGGCCCAGTACGGATACGGGTCGTGGTTGTACAGCCGCCACATCTTGATATCCTCGGCGTTGAGGAAAAGCTTCCGGACTCTCTCGTCCAGCTCGGGGAAGGTCGCGGCGAGCTTCTCTCCCGTAGTGGAAATGTCCCACCCGTCCTCGCCGACGTCGTTTTTATGCGCTGGGTAGAAGCAGTAGCAGGAGACGACGTTGTTGTCGCTGCAGGGCGACATGACTATCTTGTTGATGTCCTCGCCGCCCCAGAACTCGATGGCCTGGTTGTTCAGAAACTCGTCCAGGCCGAGCTCGCGGACCTTGTCGGCGTAGATGATGCAGCGGTAGCAGCACGAGGTGCTGGGGACGAAGCTGGGAATTACATCGAGCTGTTGTCGCGTCACGCTGCGGATTCCGTCTGCGCAGATGACTACATCGTGGGTTGCCTCGCTGCCATTCTCGAACGTGATGTGTCCTGCCTCGGCGTCCAACCTGACAGCCTTGTGCCACGTCTTGAGCTCGGCAGGGAGGCCTTTTCCGCTCTTCGACAAGGCCACCTCCTTTAGATGCTCGTGCAAGTCGATGCGATGGAAGTTGTTGTAGTCGGTCCCGAAACGCTCGCGGTAGTCGCCTAGGGGGTAGACGTCCTGCACTTCGCCGGTTTCCCACCGGTGGCGGATAAGTTTTTTGAGGACGACGGGTCTCGCGGCGGGGATGTCGATGTCCCATTCCTGGAGGAATCGCGAGCCGTTTGAGGCGACGGATAGAGATGCGCCGACCTCGCCGCCGAAGTCGTAGCGCTCGTAAAGGGTTACACGGTGGCCGGCGCGGCGGAGCGATATGGCTGCGGAGAGGCCGCCTAGGCCGGAGCCGATGATGGCGATCGAGAGTGGTGCTGTGGGAGTTGCTGCGGTGGCCATTATGGTTTTGTTTAGGGAAGAATAAGAACTGAAACAACTGTTTGGCTGGAGAGTCGATGAAGTTGTTGATAAGCCAGTTGTCAACTAGCTTGCATCTTCAAAGTAGAATGAGTAGATAATTCAAGTCTCGAGTTAGAGGAGGCGCAATCGAGTATCTGTATCGGACTACCGAAGCCACTCCCTCACCACTCAGAATTTTGACAAAAATTGCCCTTATCATCACATCTAATCTTGGCTATCAAATGATAATCCAAGTTTCCGCGCGGTTACTGTTGTCCAACTGACTAACCCTGTGAATCCGCGAAGCGACGGACCGGAATGAACTAGCGAGTGTGGAGCTCTGACGGTTCCGACGGCTGCATTAGCGTGACGAGACATCACAGGGATTCATCATCTTGCATCATTGTCCAAACGGTCTCGTCTATTACTGAACCATAGATAGAGCAGAAATTGCGAGGCGATAGTGCTCCATCAATTTGATAGTCAATGCCGCGTTACCACCGTCCCAGATTGACATCCAATAGTAAAGCTCACAATGGTTTAGGGTAGCAATTAAGTTGTGCAAAATAACAGGGTTCAATACCAAAAAGGGTAGATGGTGTGATGGGAGAAGAAACATGTTGTATTTTGATAGCTGGTCGTCTCTATGAGCGGCTGGGTTACGAATATAACGAGATGAAAAACAAAACTCTCCTCCCAGTATTTGAGCATCTTGTGAAGGCAGCATCTTCACGGTTGCCATCGAGAATACGTCTTGTAATCTTTGCCATGAAATGATGTAGCTGGGTGCATTGACCAATCGAAGTGACGGCATTTCAAGTGTAGAAAAGCTCAGTGAGCATCAATTAAACCTCCATTGTCAATAGTGACTGGGAATGGTGTCACCAAACCAGGCTCTCTTTGCCTCTCACACATACTTGAAGCAGCTAGCGCGTGATGCAGAGTGACATCGCCGATCGCCATGCCGAAGACCGAGATGTTACCCACGTCATAGCTCCATTGCCACGAGTGGACACTTCGCATGTCTCTCGGCATCTTGGTGTGAAAATTGGAGAATTGCAGTCGTCAAGGGGGTTGACCCTGGATATTGTCAGTATCAAGGCTAGTTGATTCAATCAACATTCCGATAATATTCAAAAATAGGACAAATAAAGACTGATGCAGCACATAGCATCAACCTGTCCGCCGATGATAAATCGCTGAAACACCTGCGCTATTATGTCCATGTCTTCAAAGCCCCTTGTTGCTTCAGTAAAGCTTGGTGCTGCAGGTGCCGCTCGTCCCGATTCAACGTAAGATCGCTCGGTCCGTGGTGGGCCACGTCGTAGATCGCTCTTCCGTTCAAGCTGGACGACTTGCCTCCCAAGTGCCGCTCGTCCCGATTCAACGTAAGATCGCTCGGTCCGTGGTGGGCCACGTCGTAGATCGCTCTTCCGTTCAAGCTGGACGACTTGCCTCCCAATCGTGTTATTTAAAACCTCGGCGGCTAGTGACGCGGGCGGATCTACCCGAGCTCAACTGCCGACCGAAGAGTTCGACAGTAACGCCGATGGACGGCAGCCGGCTCATCCGTTCGATGGATAGTTTGCCATCAATTTACGGGCAGGCCGATGACTTTTTCAGATGCAAAGACTACAATGGAGATAACGGACTTACTTGCCAGAATAATATAAAAGGCTTCGATTGCCTCTGACAGAGGATTCACAATCATCCAGTAGGCCATCGTTCCTACAGGCGCATACTACTTCCATCAAACACTTTCAAATTTCCTCGAAACATCTCTGAATTTATTCATATACTTTACCTTACAATGGCGGCAGAAGCCAAGCCAGACCAGCCAGGCCACCGCCTCTTGGTCAACATTGTCGACCACATTGCCAAAACCGACCCTTCCCGCCCTTTCATCTTCGTTCCCCAGTCCAGCATTCCCAGTGCGGGATGGAAGCCCATCACCTTTGGACAACTCGCCAACGCCATCAATCATGTTGCCTACGAAGTCAGAACGAGACTCAGCGCCCTGCAGAAGCAACCGCAGCGAGACCAGTTCCCAACTCTGGCGTACATTGGCCCAAACGATGCCCGCTATGTCATCGTGATGCTAGCCTGCGTCAAGGCCGGGCACAAGGCGCTTTTCATCTCGCCTCGCAACAGCCTGGAAGGCCAGTTGTCTCTCCTAGAGGCCACAGACTGCCACGCCGTGTGGTACGCCAGCCAGTACCAATCGACCGTCCAACCCTGGCTTCACAAGCGCGACATGCAGTCCACCGAAGTCCCCAGCGCAGACACCTGGCTCTCTTCCACACTGCCTCCGTTCCCATACAGCAAGCCCTTTGAAGAAGCGAGGTGGGATCCCCTCGTTGTGCTGCATACAAGTGGCTCGACGGGTTTCCCCAAGCCCATCACCATGCGCCAGGGCAGTTTTGCCATGGCCGACTTGTTCCCTCACATGCCGGCGTACAACGGATCGTATCCGATGGGGAGGGTCTGGAAGGAGCGTGCCACGAGGATGTTTCTCCCCATGCCCATGTTCCATGCTGCCGGCATTGCGCTGCTGGTGACTATGGCGATCTACTACGAAGTGCCTGTTGCGCTGGGAATTCCGGAGAAGCCTCTGAGCTCAGATCTCGCCATTGAGTGTTTGGCTCACGCGGGGGTTAATGCGGCCATTCTACCACCTTCAATCATTGAAGAACTTAGTTTCAATGAGGAAGGTGTTCGTCTTTCTAAGGACCTTGCATTCCTTGCTTTTGCTGGAGGTGAGTGCTTACGGATTCCGTGATATTGTTCAATAGCTCACTCTGTTTAGGAAACTTGTCACGCGACGCTGGCATGAAACTGACTGCCACGGGCGTATCACTTTGCAATCTGATTTCATCTACTGAGTTAGTACCCCTTACTCCTTACGCCGAGCGGTCACTTCAACTAATCGATGCACAGATACTTTCCCTATCCGCTTTACTACCAAAGCGACCCGCAGCTCTGGCAATACTTTATCATCAGCAGCGAAATCATGGGTGCCAAGTGGCGTCCCATCGAATGGGAGAAAGGCGTGTATGAGCTCGTCGTCTCCCGGAAGGATCCCCAAGATCCAGGCCAGCAAACTGTATTCTACACATTCCCTGACGCGACAGAGTGGTCTACTGGAGATCTGTACAAGGCGCACCCTACACTGCCCGATCACTGGATCTACCACGGCCGCGCAGACAATACCATCGTCTTTTCCAACGGAGAGAAGCTCAACCCGACGGCTATGGAGGAGACAATCGCAAGCCATCCGGCTCTGAAGGGAGCCCTGGTGGTTGGTCAGGATAGATTTCAGCCGGCACTCCTCGTCGAGCCAGCGGTTCTGCCAAAGGACGATGCCGAGACAGAAGCGCTTATTGATGAGATATGGCCCCTTGTTGAGGAAGTCAACAAAGTCACTGTCGCCCACGGCCGCATTGTGCGGAACTTCATTGCGCTCGCAAACCCCACCAAACCATTTCTGCGGGCGCCCAAGGGGACTATCCAGCGAGGTCCAACCCTGAAGGTTTACAAAGACGACATCGATCAGTTGTACCAGAAAGCCGAGGCGGAAGGATATCGCGGGTCCTTCACTCTCGACCTTGAAAGTGAAGATTCTCTAGTTCAATCCATCGTTGACCTGTTGACGACGACGTTTGGAATGCAGAATTTTGGGCCCGATACGGACTTCTTCAGCGCGGGAGTAGACTCGTTGCAGGTCATCTCCATCACCAAGATGCTTCGTTCTGGTCTTGAGGCTGCTGGTTTTGATGTCAGCCCAACTACAGTGGCGCCACGCATCATTTACGGAAACCCAACGCCAAGACTTCTGTCTAAGCACCTTCGGACGATTCTGAGCAAGGATGACGAGGCAGACGACCACGACGCCCAAGAAATCAAGGCCATGGAACAGCTTCTTGCGAAATACACAGAAAATCTCCCGCCTCCAAGCCCAAACAAGCCCGACCCGCTGTACGAGGGTCAGACTGTGGTCATTACTGGTACTACAGGCTCACTGGGGACTTATCTACTCGCCCAGCTGTGTTCAGCCAAGACTGTGAAGAAGGTCATCGCTCTCAACCGTGGTGAAGACGGCGGTCAGTCGCGCCAACCATCCATCAACGCTTCTCGCGGCCTAAACATAGACCTATCCAAGGTCGACTTTTTCGGCGTCGACCTCTCACTCCCGCATCTCGGTCTGACCGAATCCCAATACGCCCAGCTGCTCGATTCAACAGACCGCATCATCCACAGCGCCTGGCCCGTCAACTTTAACTTCAGCGTCGCTTCCTTCGAGCCATACATCCGGGGCGTGCGTAATCTAGTCGATCTCACAAGCAAAGCAGCGAAACGCGCAGCGGTGGTGTTTGTGTCCAGCATCGGCACGGTGGACGGGTGGACGAACCCATCGGCAATTCCTGAAAAGAGACTGACAGACCTGTCGCTACCGCAAATGGGCTATGGACGCTCCAAGCTGCTTGGTAGTCTCATCTTGGACGAAGCTGCGGACCGCTCTGGAATCCCGACGGCTTCGGTGCGCGTGGGACAGATTGCTGGACCGCGGAGTCGGCAGGGAGTATGGAACCGGCAAGAGTACTTGCCCAGTCTGATCGCCAGCTCGTTGTACCTAGGTGTGTTGCCCGACAGCTTGGGCGTGCAAGAGACGGTGGACTGGCTGCCGGTCGAGGACGTGGCGGGCCTCATCCTCGATGTCACCGGCGTCAACTCCGAGGTGCCGCTGTCGAGCATCTCTGGCTACTTCCACGGCGTGAACCCCGCGAAGACGCAATGGGGAAAGGTGGCTCTGGTGCTGAAGGAGTACTACGCCGGTCGAATCCACAGCCTCGTCAGCCTCGAGGACTGGGTTGCTGCGCTGGAGAAGAGCGCGGAGACGACGACGGATATGGGCAAGAATCCTGGAATCAAGCTTCTGGACACGTATCGAGCTATGCGGATAAGTAATTCCGAGCGAGAGGAGCAAGGTAGGCATATGAACTTTGAGATGGAGAGGACTACGCGGCATAGTCCTACCGTTCTGAAGGCGGGGCCTGTGACGGCAGATTTGCTGAGGAACTGGTGTGATCAATGGGGGTTTTGATTGAGATTGAGTTGAGATTTTCTAGCAGGTATAATTATAGAGTAGATATTAACCGGATTATAGAATAGAGAGCATAACTTGGACATAGTCCACCAAAACCAACTGCTTGTTCTAATCTTCAAATGTCTCTTTGTGAATCCACGGACACATCACCAGAAATCGAATAAACTTGAGAACCTTACCGTAGCCGTAAATAATTATACTAAAATGAATCCATTTGAATCCATTTGAACAGGTCTTATCCCTTTGAGTATCGTAAGACTGTACCTACGTGCCATTTCCCACATTGGTAGAGGTACAAAGTGTACCTCAAAGCCTATCAATAATTAGACAAAATATAGTGTACATCTATGTAGACTAGAATATTCATTGCTCTATAATTTAAGTTGGCTTGAATATACTATTTATTTACTGCTTTCTGGTTGGATCGAATCCCTGCCCATGACCTAAGTGTAGGCTTACAGCACTCAAAGGGATACTCGTGTATGTAGACTCCAGCGTTATAGAGCGAAGGAATATCAGTTTAAAGACTGTGATCGGAACCGACAGCCAAGGTTGAATAATAGCTGCGAAGGGGTGAGGCTGTTTAGCTCAAAGGGCAAAGACGATCAGTCAGCCTACTGATCTCGACCATGCATCGGGATTGGGAGACGGCAGTGCAGATCTTAGGCGGAGAACAGCAAGGCTTTCTGTAGTTGACGTGGTCCAATCCCCTTGTGTCCTCACTCCCGCTTCTTCAGGGAAATACTGCCCCTGTCTACGCCACGTAACATGCACTTTGGGAAATGGGCTGCTGCGCCCCTCGGCACGACAGCTCAGATAGAAACACAGAAAGATAGCCCGACATTCTGAACAGTGAAAGAATCTTTACTCGAATTTACTGCGCTTACACTGTGGTCGACATCGTAATGTCAGGCCAGAGCCAGGGTAGCGATATCGTCGTCACGGGTCTCGTCGTGGATGATTCAATGACGTAAGAAAGTGCCAATAATCTTCCGAAATGAGCCGGCTGTTAGGCTCACAGCCTGCTTTAGTTTGACCACAAGGATTGGGCGTCAAAGGGCTGAGTTGTCGTCTTGGCTGCAGCCGGTCAAGCAAGCCACCAACGGAATCAACCAATCGTTCACAAGCTTCACGAGAGGACCAAACCCCTGTTTACGCTTGAAAGAAAAAACGCCTGCCCACTAGGCTGCCTCTGCTGTCTCACAGTCAGGATAACAAGCCACGTAGGTCGTTCACAGCCCACCCGCCGCCCTGTGAACGTAAGAGTAGAGTCGGGTTGAGCCCCGTCCGGATCAGGTGAATGTGTATTTACGCAAGCCAGCCTGCTGCCTGATTGATAGATGATGCCATGAACCGTCATTGGTTTGTATGTGATTAGACATATAGCCATCCCCTCAGTCCCGTGATTTACCCTGCCGCCCGCCAAAATCGAGTAATCCAATTCATCCCCACTCGCCTTTATGCCTCAATCGCTTTGCCAGCCCGCAACATTATCCCTTTCTCTATCACCTCTTCGCTTCTATCCAGAATGTGCTATTATGAACAGATCCGCTGGGCATGCGGCTACTGGCGTTGGGGCCGTTTCCGACAGCAGTGTGATAAGGAGTGCGGGACGGGCGAGACATGTGATCTCAAGATCGTATACGAGATCAGGACGGAGCCGGATGTGTGCGAGCTGTGCTACAATACAGAAGAGAAGCAGCGGCAGTATGACGAGATGCACCGCGATTTACAGCGCTGGCAGCACGAGGGTAACCGGAGTGCCACCATTGAGCGCACAACCCACCGGATGCAAGAGATCATGGGGCAGATCTCTCGCATGAGGGTAGAGCACGACCATAGGGTAAGGAGTCATGGACAGGATCCTGACACTACGGGAGGTTCCGAGCTGGCTACATCACACCCGGCTGGTCCGGTGCTCTCTTCCACGTCTCTACCAAGACCAGACTTGCCAGCAGGTCTCCCAATACCATCCGAAGCTGAGGCTGAAACAACCAAACTTTCTTCAGCTAGTAAGACAGGCGCAGAGCCCTCCAAAATCGGCCAGGAAACTCCAGAGAGCGTCGCGAGCAAAGAAGACGCGATAAGCTACGGCTCACTAAACAGCGTATCGGAGGCCTTAGCATACAATAATGTTGATCTGCTCTCGGACTTTCTGGAACAGCGACCCGAGATAGCTTCCAGTGGAGACTATGGCTGGATTGCTGAGCTGAAAGACATCGGGTACAGCAGTACTGAGATCGCTGGGCTTCTCTACGAAAGGGCCAACGACTCACCATGGATCTACTTTGAATCAAAAAGAATTGCATTTGCCTTTCTCATACCTCATCGTCACATCAAAGGCTGTGCACATCAGCTACTCGAGTCTTCATCCGAATCTTCACCGAAGGGAGTCTTGGGTCCCTCGCCGGCATTGAACTCAGATCTGGAAGTGGTACGATTGATCGAGGAATATTGCGGGTTGGGTGGTGTCGCTCCATCTTCACGAGACCCAAGACGCTGGAATGGGACAGCGGAGTTTCAAGAAGAGAATTCAGTGGCGCTAATCCGTCATCACCTGTCGTCGTCCTCGACTGCCTCAATTCAGGACACAATATCGCGACTACTACAAGTCGCCAGAAACTTCGGCAATGCTATCCGTACAGCCCAGGATGCCGGGTTTTGTTGCGACTCGTTCACGATTCTGTGCATCTCTTCCACTAGGCCAGAGGCCATATGCCCTGAACTGCAATTGTCACGGATAAAGCTCTCGTGGGCGCAGGAAATCACTTCTTGTGTACGATTTCTCGATTTTGGGGATGGAGAAGGGCATAAAGTTATGAAACGAGTTTTGTACAGCGAATGCAGAGGCATACTGAGCCATGTCCTCGATACAAGCCATTTCCACAAGATCCAAACCACGGAAGACATCTTGAACGTGGTCTCCTTGACTCTTCAGTTCTTGAGCCTAGGGTTTCTTTCCTACACTCAAGCCCATATTGGCATGCTACAACCTTTCTTCCTTGACACACCACTTCGACGGCTTGTACTCCTTGGTACACAAGCTACACCAGAGCTCTACATCACAGCCAGTCTCGTCGAACTGACTTGTCTATCAGGGATGACTGAGGGACCAGTGATAGCTTTCGGCGGCTCGAGTCTCGAGGGCCATGTTGGAACAATGGAGACGCGTAAATACGACGTTCGTGCTTTTCCCCAAGACATCTTGGACACTTGGGGCCCAGGCGAGCTTGTGTACAGGCCAGAGGACAAAGAGACTTTCCTGGCTATCAAGATTGGACATGGGTATATATGCCCACCCTCCCAGGACGGCACGGTCGGGAAGTACCACTGGGATGGCTCGGTCAATTTTCTCCCGACATCGCCTTCTCTCAAGCCCGACAAGGAGATTGTGATTGGAAGTCTCATCAGCGAAAATCTACACTGCAATAACGATGAGAAGAAATGTTGGCAAGAATCAGCACGACGTTTCGATCAGCTTGGGGTCTACGACTCCTACTACAAACGTTCTGAAGTCCAGGGAGGGTTTCAACTTGGCTGGGACCAGCTAGCAATCACCAGTAATGTGGTATGGGCGAAGCGTCCGGGCAGAACAATCAAAGACAAGTCCTTCGAAACCGGAGCTTACATGTCCTCGTCGTTCTTGGAGTTCTACTGGGGCGTCAGGGTTAGCTTCTGCACCGGCGTTGCCCAGCGTGTGCTGCTTCGAGAATTAGTGGCTGATTTGCTTCCTGCGTTCGCTGAGTGCTCTTCCAGCCAAACCCATAAGTCTTGGTGGGACAAGCTATCTGGACCTGAACACCAAATCATCGAGAGATTCAAGGGGACGGTCTTGCCGGAGGTTTCTCTCTCCGATTGGCTAGAGAATCTGCCAAAAGATCTGAGAAAGTTTGTTCGTGCTCTTATCAAGCATATTTTCGACACTCTCAAGGATACTGGCTTGAGTCCAGATGGCAGGTACTTTTCCGTAGCATGGCCCCAGAGGGGCTTTGTCACTCGGGGTTTCCGCGTCTCAGTCAACGAGCACAACAGGTGGATGCCGATGCTAGCCGACTCAGCCGACTGTGCAACCTTTGCGTACATATCCAACAACTGCCTGGAGGTGGGAGACTTCAAATGCCGTGGCCCGAATCCGTCTTGGCAAGACCGGGTTCACCTTCTCGAAACGGCGGTCCACTGTCCGGTCAGTACTGGCTCATGGGGCTTGCAGCCTGAACAGGCTTACTTCTTTCACAAGGTGGACAATGAGCTTTTCTGGGTCAAGGCTCGGAGAGATGCAGCGGCTGGGACACTACCTGTGGCTCTTGTTAGAACAATCTCCATACGGTCTCTTCCTAGTGATGTTATTAGGAGGTTACTGTCCACTGGTGGGAGAAGAATGCAACGGTTGTTACGTGAGCGGGATCTCACATGGGTTACTGCTGAGAATGTGTATGTGCTATAATGGAAAAGCTAGCAGTGTTCTAGATATTTTACATAGTGTAAATAGTAAATAGGATATAGTATAAAAGTAAATGTTAAACTACTTTTATATTTATAGCTTTAAAGTTAAAGTATTACTATTAATATAAGATAGCTAACTGTTTCTTAGAGTTAACTATAATTTAAAAAAGGGAAAATAAACTTATATAAAATAATATAAAGTAAAAGGTTTAATTTTTTTATTAATAAGATAAAAAGATTATTTCCTAGAATAACTATTAACTATTATAATAATACACCAAGCAATGCGGCGCAGCGCATTGAGCCTCGGGCTACGCACGTCATACCTTGCCTTTTTTATTACCCATCACAGACTCACAATATTACCTGGTGAGCTGGCCCTGCGACTATTTGCACTTTCCTACAACAAAACATCACTGTCGCACAGCAGTAGCGTTGTGCCTGAGGCAGCCAGTAGCACTTCGCCGCGACGCGACGCGTTGAGACAAGGAGGCTGCGCTGAAGCCTAACAATACAGGCAAACTTTAGCAAGGCAACGTCCCCGCCAGGGCTTTTCTCCCACTTCCAACCCCGCCAAGTGCAACGCGCAGAGCCTCAACTCGACCAAAACACCACGGACAGAGGCCATCAAGCGACGGCGGAAGGTCCGTCCGTCCGTCCGTGTGTCCCACCGGCAATCATGCCGCGCCCCGGAAGCCACGAATGCAGCACCTGCCATCGCCGCTTCCGCACGTTGCAGTCGCTCACGCAGCACCTGGACGCCAATCCTCACCCCGTCCACGCGTGCAGCCAGTGTAGCCGGACCTTTGCCAGCGAGCGCGCGCTGCAGCAGCACGTCAGCGACGCTCCGGCTCACGGGGTGCATCGCTGCGCCGGATGTGGCCGTGTCTTCAATACCGCGCAGTCGCTTGCGCAGCATCTCAGCAACTCGTCGATCCATCGTCCTGCAGAAGATGGAACAGAAGGAGTGGATTTCGGGTATTGGTTTGACGACTACGGGGATGAGGACGAAGATGAAGACGAAGACTATGAGGACGACGACGACGATGAGGACTATGATTCTGATGACATCGATGGCGGTCTTGGTGAAGATCCAGAGGCCCAATACAATCGGATGATGAGGCTCACTCATAACAATGATGACGAACCGGCCCTTAGCTTTCATCAAGCTATTGAGACCTTGGGAAATCCCTACATCACACAACTTTTACTCGGACATGAACCATCAGGGTTTGCCTCGGGATGGAACGACGATGATATGGACAGCTCTAGCAACGCATCCACCGAACTACTCGCAGATCTGTCCTACGACAACGCCGAGGCGCGACGGCTGGTACCTCGATCCATAATAGGAACACCGCCGACGTTGCTGTCTACCAACGTCCCAACGGATACAAACGACCCGCCCCGTGGTTCTGGAACCTCAGACAACCAAACACCCGGTCTCAACCTGGATTTCGACCCGTTGGCTTTACCTGGCCCTGCACAGACTCATCCCCAAACCGCCCTCCTCGATACCTGTGGAAGCGTCGACGCCGAGAGCCATCCCGCAGAGCCGCTCACAATAGAAGCCCAGCTAGAAGCTGAGCGAGCCAAGAACAAGGCCCTGGAACAGCAGCTCCGCGAGGCGAGGGAAGCCCTGAAGCTGGAAAAGCTGATTCGGCAATGCGGAATGTGCTACGAGAAGACGTCCAATTCCGTCACCAAGTGCGGGCACATTTTCTGCAGCGACTGCATTAGGAGCTGGCAGCAGCAGCACCAGCCTCCGTACATGGCCCCGTGTCCGATGTGTAGGTGTCCAATGGGCAAGCCAAGAAGGGTTTTCAGGGAGTAGTCGAGCTCTCTCGCGCGAATTTGGGAGTGAACGGCTCTTTGTCATGTCGAAGACAGGTTGGATTCTGAGCTTTTTACCAGAGATGATACGCTCACCTTGCTGTACCATGATGTCTGGTTTGACTTTGCACGAGTAACATGGAACCACATGTCAGAGCTTAGACTTGTCTTGTTTAGCTTTGTTAATGTTCGCTAGTGCTATAAATACAGGCTTCGAGCCTTTTTGTATGGACAAAGTGTTCGTAAGTGGGTATATATAGTGGCAACCCCGGTCTCATACCAGTGTTTGCCGGTCCCTTTATTCGCAACGCATAGTTACTTGTTCAGAATTGAAGCTTTCCCTCCCAGTTTTCAACTCTCGCCTAAACAGTGGCTCCAGAGATGGTCACGGTGTAGTCCAGGCCAGCGGACACCTCGGTTGAGAGGTCAAAGCCATCGTAGAGGATGGGCTCTGCGGGAGTGTTGGCGATGACGAGGGTGGCCTCCTCGCTCTGCGCAACAGCCACCGAGGCGGATCCGTTGACAAGGGAGACGTATCGAACGTCGCCGGACGACGTGTTGCGCACAGCGACAGTGCCCGTGTACACGCCGCTGGTGGTGACCTTGATGGCAACGGTGGCAGCGCCCGAGGTGGTCAGGGGGATGATGTTGGAGCCCATGTACCGCGGCTGGCGGGCGGCCTTGACCTTGTAGGAGCCGCTTCCCTGCGAGTCGAGGTTGGCAAAGTTGATGCTGTCGCGCTGGGCCAGGAACGTCTCCTGGGCCGTTGGGTGGCCGATGTCGACGTAGGCCATGCGGGCCCAGTAGCGGCCGACGATGTCTCCGACGGTGGCATTCTCGGACACGCGCGCCAAGGTATGCAGCGGCGTCTCGTTGCTATCCTTGGAGTACTGCACCATCAACTGGCGCAGCGTGTCCTGGCCCAGGCCGGCAAAGTCGTCCGGGTTGTTGGTCAGGTAGGTGAAGAAGGGCCAGGCCTGGTAGTAGTTGCCCGTGTCGACGGAGCCGTCGACGATGACCTGGAACGAGTCGCCGAGCACCTTGGCCAGCTCGATCTCGCTGGGCGTCGTCGTCTGGCCGTTGGCCTCGCGGGCGGCGGCGCAGAGCTCCGACGTCGTGTACGTGTCGGCGACCCAGTTGGCCAGCGTCTCCCACCAGGCCCCCGTGCGGCCCTGGCTCACCCACGTCTGCTGGTGGTAGTGCAGCGCGTGGCCGTACTCGTGCACCGTGACGCCGGGCGTCGCGAGGTAGTCGGCGACGACCTCGAGGTAGCCGGCGCCGGCCTCGGCGTCGGACTGCATGACGCCCGCGGCGTTGCCGCTGAGGGAGCTGACCGAGTAGACGTTGGTCTTGTACCAGGGCCCCGTGGACGTCTGGCTGTTGAAGGAGAGGCCGGACGAGCGCCAGCCTAGCTTGCCGACGAAGCACTCGTAGGCGCCCTCGAGCATGGCCAGCGATGACTCGGTCGCGGCCGCGTCGCCGTTGTAGACGCGGAAGTGCGCCGAGTCGGTGAAGCTGCTGCCGCCGGGGCCGACGTTGGGGGCTGCGGTGAAGGTGGCCGGCTCATCGCTGGCGGCTGTCGTGGCGGCTTGGGGAGCTGCGTGGACGGAGAGGGCGTAGAGGAAGAGGGTGAGGAGGGCTTGGCTGGGTCTCGTCATGGTTGCTAGAGTGGAGTCTGAGTTCGAAAGTGAAGAGGGCCTGGTATTGATGTTTGGTGTTTTCCTTTCTTTCTTAAGACTTATCATCTAGTAGACACGGCATTGTCTTGTTATATACATCGTCGAATGCTTACAGTAGGGGTCCAAACTGCGGAGACGCAAAGGGAACTAACTACCCTCCCGTGAACCCACCATCCATTGGTGCAATATTTCTGGTTCTTAGTTTAGAGTCTCGGGAACCCGTTTCATGACAGTCCGGCTTAATTCAGACGAAACATGGCTCCATAGAAACACAGAACAATACGACGGAATAATTACCCAAAGGGGCAGCAGCCCGGCAACCCCAACGAGCCATGGTGCCATGGTGAATACGACTTATGGTTTGAAATAAGGATTTACCGTGTGGAGGACCTTTTGCAAGTTGATGCAACTGAACCTAGACAATGGACGGGGATGCTCGGCTTTAACCGTTGCTCCCGTCGATGAAGTGGCCCGGTTCTAGAAGCGCGTCGGAACGGCCCACGAGTCATGACGGCCGAGTAGCGCGACTCTTGTTGACCATCACGTCATTTCCGACAATTACCCGACACCGTGAACTGATCCCCATGGAACACACGGCCCCGTCTCCTCCTCACCACAGCGCCAGCCATCGCCAGCCTCACCCAAAGCGACAATGGCCCCCGACCGCTCCGACGACGCGGCCGTCCACCAGCCTCTGCTCCGGCGGGCGGAATCCGACGTCGAAAGCGGCGCGCCGCCGGCCAACGAGGAAGGCACCTTTACGCGCAGCCTCGGCGCCATCGAGGCCTTTGGCATCGTCATCAGCATCGTCATCGGCAGCGGCGTCTTCACGTCGCCCGGGTCCATCGACACCAACGTGCCGTCGCCCGGCATCGCGCTGGTCATCTGGCTCGTCGGCGGCGTGCTCGCCTGGACCGGCGCCAGCACCTTTGCCGAGCTGGGCACCGCCATCCCCGGCGAAGGTCGGTTCTCCGTTTTTGACTCCATCCCTGCACGCCAGGCGCTGACTACCCGTCGACAGGGGGTGTACAGCCCTACCTTCGTCACATCTATGGCGACGTCTACGGCTTCTTGGCCGCCTGGACCTGGATTGTCGCCATTATGCCGGCTACTCTGGCCATCCTGAGCATCGTCTTTGTCGAGAGCGCCTACTCGGCTGCGGGCGTCATGGATGGCGCTGGCTACGTGTCGCATAAGCTGCTGTCTATCCTTGTCCTCATCATCATGAGCGTTGCCAACTCGATTAGCACCAAGGCCAGCACGCAGCTGAACTCGCTCTTTGTCGTTCTGAAATTCACCAGCATTGCCGCCGTCGTTGTGGCCGCCATCGCCGTCGTCGGGCTCCAGGTCTCCAATCCTGATCGAGACATTGGCGGCCGTGACTGGTTCACCAAGAATTGGTTTGCCTACCGCAAGAGCTCTAACCCAGACGGTAGCGAGACGGACTGGACCCAGCTGGGCCAGTGGGAGATCTTTGGCCACTACTCGGCTGCCCTCTACGGCGCTTTGTGGGCGTACTCTGGTTGGGACAAGGTTGGTGAATCCAATGGTCACACAGGAACTTGAACTAACACGCCGTCACAAGGCGATTTACGTATCTGCAGAGCTGTCCGAGCCAGCGCGACAGCTACCCCTTGCGATCAACACGTCGATTCCGACTGCAATTATTTGCTTCCTCGCTGCCAACGCCGCTTACTACATCCTCCTACCGTGGAATGTTGTCTCCACCACCGACAGCGTGGCTGTGGTAAGTACTCCAGCATGATCAAAGGGCAGCATGATGACTGACATGACTCCTCAACAGACCGCAATTACCCAGTTGCTAGGTCGCGCTTTTGGCATTGTGGCTGCCATTCTCATCTGTCTCGTAGTCGCCGGCTCCCTCTTGGGCAACTCCTTTGTGGCCAGCCGCATGACGGTCGCTGCAGCGAACAGTGGCTGGATCCCTCGCATCTTCACTCACGTCGGCAGCTTTGGCCGCAGGACAAACGTCAACAACGACCCGGCTGCCGAGAACGGGTCAGACGCCCCCATCAACGCCATCGTCCTCTCCGCTATCCTTGGATCCATTTACATTCTCTTTGGGAGTTTCCGAGCTCTGATCACCCTTAATGGTATTGGGGAGTACTCGTTCTTCTTCCTTACTGTCCTTGGCGCTGTTGTTCTGCGCTATCGGGAGCCGCACCTCAGCCGGCCCTACAAGCCGTTCATCGTCAACCATTTCCTTTTCCTTGCTGTTAGCGGATTCGTTGTCGTGAGGGGCGCCGTCTTTGCTTGGCTCCAGGCGCTTATCGTGGTTGTGATCTGGGTTCTGGGGCTGGGTTTTTACCAGGCGAGAAAGCGTCGTGTGGAGTGAGGAGCGGGAAATGTCAAATTCTTATGATATTCGCATCAGCTACAGCGTGCTACTGTCTTAGATGGTCAATGCATACTAAACACATGGAGAATAAACGGGACAAGCTTATGGGATGCTATCGGGAACATGATAGGATTTTTAATGCTAATCAGACATATGTACTGGCTGTATCGCGGTCGGCTCTGGGGCGCGGTTGCTACTATCACGAGTTCAAAAAAAACACAGTCAGGTGTATGTACGAAGTGTGTTGCTCGCTATAGATTATTACAAAAGGTACGCGAGACAAGTCCTGTACATTAATGGCAATTTGGGGAGATGGTGGTTGTGAACCGAACGGATTGTTGTAACAGAGCACATCAGAAGACAATTACATCATCCCACAATAAACGCATCGGGCTCGTACACCAAATTTGCTATTTCATTAGCAATTGCCTTTGGTTTTTATGATTTAGTCTATGTTAAAGGACGCAAAAAGCCTTGACCGGTAGATTCTGGCATTGCACTACCCTACATCAAGACCAGAATCTCAATTTAAGTTACAAGATAACCTCGCGTAGTCGGCTGATAAAAACGTTCAATCCCGTACAACTATCAACCGAGTTTCGGGTTCTCATTCCAGCTGAGAATATCCCTATCAACCGTCCAGCTATGGTATTGGCTGCTGTTTTCGCGGTTGAGTCAAATCGTCATTCCTCTTCCGCTCGCGTCCTTTCTGCCATGTTCAGGGTCGCCAAGTCAGTAAGAACCTGCTCAGTCTACGCAATATCTTCAACATCGCTTCGATTATTGAGATCCTCGTCGTTCCCCTCCTGTGTCTCCGTGGTTATTCCATGGATATGGAACCATGTTTACGAAATAGAGAATACAGTGAATATGATGCAGCTCCGAAACTGAAAGTTCTCACAAGAAGCAATATGCGAATGAGCATAGGTTCATCTTTTTAGTCTTTTCAGGCCGGCACCATACAGCTCGGTTTGAATATCGACTACCGCATGAGGTTGAAATAGCGATGCCCGTGCCTCGCAGACTAGGGAAAATACCCCGGCCGGCACAGCTCACGGACCCGATGCCCACAAGCCTCAAAGTCAATAACACAAATAAGAAAACACTCGTCAAGCTTCAACAGTGTGGTGAGCTGCTGGGAGGAGTCACAAATTCTTTCAGGAGACGATGAGAGCGCGTGCAGCCAAGTGAGCCTAAGCCTGGTGGATATCTGTTGATGCAAGGATACGATCATCAACTGATGGATAAGGAGATAATTGACTGGGCTATCGATGAATGCCACTCTCATTCCAAACCATGCTACTGCAAGTGTGATTCCCGCTTTCGCGTGTCTCAAAGCACGCCTCAACTCACTTGCAAGCCTAGCTGGAGCGCTACACAGGGCTAAGATGGCGTAATTCCAACCTACTCCCAGCTCAAGTGCATCCCACTCTACACTCTGAGAACGAGAAGCCAAGTCTCTAGGCCGGATTCGAGGTCATTCACTTTCCCCAAGAGAGCGGCAAAGATGCCGAACTCCCCTTTCCTTTTTGAAAATATGAATAAGTGGGGGACGACGGTGTCGCAATGGCGGGCGGAATTGCATCATCGCCATGGCCCAACTATTGCCAGCTAGCCTCGACTCTTCAAGCGATACCCGACGCTGCGGGTGCAACCTCGACAAAGAGGCAACGATAGGCGCCCCAGCGGTGGCGGTTCCTTGCGAGACATGACATGGGTGAGAGATAACGGCACGCAAGAACCGGGCTCTGGAGTGGGATGCAAGCAGCCTCCGTCGGCCGCGGCCGCCATTCGTCGCTCCCACTCGGGTGCGTGATGTGCTTACCAGCATACCTGACGTCTGCCCAATACTCTGCGTTTCCGAATCGACGGGTGAACTATTCCTAAAAGACGGGAACTACGACGATGCTATAAGTTGAGGCACTGTCCCCGTTGTGAGTATGGGAGAGCCGCAGGGAAATAGACGAGAAGCGACGCAAGTATGTCTGTCGTGCGACGCTGGTATCACTGGTTCGCGCCGGACGAAGGCCCGGAAGAGCGAAGGCTAATTCTGAAGCTGGACTTGCTGCTTGTTCCCTATGCGTTCATCATTTACTGGGTCAAGTACGTTGACCAAACCAACATCAGTAAGTCGAGGGAATCTAACTGGCGATTGCTCGCTGACCACATCTAGATAATGCCTACGTGTCGGGCATGTCCGAAGACCTAGGCTTCAACGGCAACGAACTCGTGCAGTTCCAGACCGTCTTTGTCGTCGGAAACGTCGTCGGTCTCCTGCCGTTCATGTACCTCTTCCCCCGAGTCCCGATGCACTACCTGGTACCGACGCTGGACCTCCTCTGGGGCATCTTCACGCTGCTGCAGTACCGCGCGCAGAGCTTCGGCGAGATTGCGGCGTACCGGTTCATGGTTTCGCTCTTCGAGGTGAGTTGACAACCTCATGCCAATAGTCAAGACTCTAACATAAAAGAACAGGCCTCATACTTCCCCGGAGTGCACTTTGTCCTAGGCTCCTGGTACCGCAGCGACGAAATCGGCCGCCGCGGGGGCTTCTTCTACATCGGCCTCACGCTCGGCACCATGACGGCGAGTCTGCTGCAGGGCGCGGCGACGCAGTACCTGCACGGAGTCAACGGGCTGGCGGGCTGGCGCTGGGCCTTTATCATCAACGCCGTCATCACGCTGCCGCTCGCCTTCCTGGGCTACTTCATCTGGCCCGGCACGCCCGCGCGGCCGAACCGCCTGGTGCTCAAGGAGTCAGACATTGCGCTGGCCAAGAGCCGGCTGGAGAAGACGGGGTCGAGGGTGCAGAGCACGCCGTTTTCGCTGGCGCTGCTGCGGCGCGTGTTTACGAGCTGGCGGTTTTACCTGCTGGTTTTCTGGGATATTCTCTTTTTTAATACTAGTTCCAACTCGGCTGCGTTCTTGCTTTGGATCAAGAGCCTGGCGCGCTACGACACGACGACGCTCAACCAGCTGGCGGCTATTAGTCCCGGTCTGGGCATCTTCTTTGTGCTGTTCATCAACTTCAGCGCCGACCTGTGGCTGGGAAGGCCGGGCGCCATCACGCTGGCCTCGGCCGTCAACTTTACCGGTCTGGTGATTCTGGCCATCTGGAACGTGCCGGAGGCGGCCAAGTGGTTTGCCTTTAGCGTGACCTTTTCGGCCGTGGCGGTGTCGTCGGTCTTGTACGGCTGGGCCAACACGATTCTGCGGCACAACAACGAGGAGCGGGCGATTACGCTGATTCTCATGACGGCCATTGCGACGTCGACGACGGCGTGGATCCCGCTGTTTACGTATCCCACCGTCCAGGCGCCGCGGTTCCCCCACGGATACGTCTACTCGGCCGTCATGGTTGTGCTGCTTGTGGCCATGACCCAGGTGATTCGGATTTTGTTTGGCAGCCACGGGTACGTTTGTCGAGGTGTTGAGCAGAGCAGAGCTAACTTTTACACAGGGAAAAGGTCCGCGTGCCGAATTCGGATGCAGCGGTTGTGGAGGACGGGGATCTCAGCGAGTCTGGGTCGCCTCGGGAGACGCGGAAAGGGTTCAACGACGTGTCGACGCAAGTCTAGGACAGCTGAATCTTGGAGTGGAAACTGGATCTACGTGGTTGATAACGACAGGTTCGAGTTTGAACAGGATGCACAAGTATTGCTAGCTTCAAGATTCTGTCAGAATAATTAGGTATCTAATGTTTTTCACCCCCAGCGGAATATCAATTCCGGAAGCCCTGCTCCGGGTTATTCAGCCTCTGCTGAGGTCTTGCCGGGTGAACATCTATAAGCGGGACATTTACCGTCGAGAGAGACTGGTCCGTCGAGGTCCTGCCCTGGTACACCGGCCTATTATTGTCCATGGGAGCCATCGGAGTCGACGAGGCCCATACCGGATGCAGCAAACTCCCATCCTTGTTCCCCACGTTGAGATGTCCGGCCAGCAGGTCCTGCGGCTTCAAGAACGGCACCTCGTCGTCGAAGCCTTGCCAGCCGTTGACGCCCGCGCCCTCGGCTGCCATGCGCTGCAGCTGCAGCTGTCCGTACGACGTCCAGGCCAGCATGTCCTCGCGCTGCTTCCACCGCCAGCCCATGAAGCTCGTGACGAGCGCGGGCACGACGATCAAGAGACCTCCCACGGCCGCGAGCACAACGAAGCCGGTGCGGTGGAAGTTCTTGAACTGCGTGTCGTGGATCTTCTGCGTCGAGCAGATGATCTCGACGAGGTCGTCCCTGTCGGCCGACAGCACGGGAAGCATGTCCTTCAGCCCCGGCAGCGTCACGTCGGGCGGCCCCGTGGACACGCTGATGGGCAGTAGCTGCATCTTGGCCAGCCCGATCTTGAACCAGTACAGCACCTCGCGCTTCCACTGGTCGTCGGGCAGCGGCGTCTGCAGGCCCACCACCAGCCCGGGGTACTTTTGCGCCCGCAGCGCCTCGGTGCCGAGCATGATGAGCTCCGTGCCGATGCCGCCGGGCTGGCCCTGCGACCAGCTGAGCTTGATGACGGTCGCGGCTTGTTGCTTGGACAGACCCGCGATGAAGGCCGTGCTGGGCGCGTCGGCCCAGCTCGCCGGTTCGGTCCACACGTTGCGCACCGGGTCGCCGAAGATGTACTGGTCGATGCACCCGACGGCCGTCACGGGGCTGTCGGGCCAGTAGTAGTCCGGGAAACCGGACAGCTGCTTCTTGGTGGCGGCGAAGAGGGGGTCTTTGCAGGCTCCGTCGGTGCCCTTGATGGGGATGCCATTGTTGTTGAGGAAGATGACGGAGAGGTCGGCGTCACGGCGTTGCAGGCCTTTGATGGGGTTGAATGTCGAGCTGTACACGCTCCCGTTCATCGGGTTGCTGGTGAAGACCCTGGGCAGATTTGTCAGTGTAAGTTTGACGCGTGGTGAGCGACGACGTACTGGAGGTTGTAGTTGGACCCGGCCACGGACTGGTAGTTGCTCACGCCAAACGTGTACGCCTTGTCCGACGTGCTGCCAAAGTACACGGCCGTGATCTCGTCGTCCCCCAGCGTTCCCTGGATAGTCTTGCTAAAGTCGTCGACGGCGAGCGGCGCACACGTCGTGATGCGCTGGATCTTGACCCTCCCGTCCGGCGGCGAGTTGATGCCAAAGTCCTTGTGCGAGTCCAGCGTCTCCGTCTTCATGCTAAACGCCGGGAGCTTTTCGTCGGACAGACACAGCGACTTGTTAAACGGACACGGCTCCGTGTTCCAGGTCGCCACAGGCAGGTTCCGCCGCGGCAGGAAGCGATCGCACAGCGCAGACTGGGTGTGGCCCTCGTAGCAGCTATCGACGTAGGACATGGCCTCGAGCGACTGGTTCTTGAGGTCTGCAAAGGCCGAGGACTCGTCGTCGGCGAGGTTGACGGTCCAGAAGCCGCAGTGCGGGCTGCGGATGAGCACCTGGTCGTCCTGGCTGTCCAGCAGGCGGTACGCGGTGACGAGCGGCAGGCCGACGAGGAAGCCGAAGAAGCTGAGCAGCGCGAGCAGCATGAGCGGCAGGGTGCGCATGGCGACATCCGGCCTGCGCTTCCAGTCGCCCCAGACGCGCCAGAGCTTCAGGTAGGCCATGCCGACGGCGATATCGGTGCCGCTGTTGCGGAGGAGCGTCTGCTGCTGGTGGAAGAGGCCGTCCATGCGGCCCGGGTGCTTCTTGGCCGACCGGCGGTTCCAGTGGAAGAGGGCAAAGGTCAGCAGCGTCCAGAGCCCGCCCTCGACGAAGACGATGAAGATGCCGACGAAGATGGCAATCAGGTCCGCCGAGTCCTTGTCCACGGTGATGCGGCCTCCCAGCGCGGCGCTGCCGTCGTGGTTGGTCCATGATCCTCTCTTGACGTAGTCGCTGGGGATATCGAAGTTGGTGTTTGCCGCCATTGCAGCGAGGGATTGAGTAATGCGGAGAAGGAAAAGGTGGATAGCGGGCACGGCATCCAAGGCTTGGCTTTGTGGGCTGGTTCGCTCTTATACCGACGTCTTGTCCATTTCAGCTGGGGGTGAGGACTGAGACAGCGTAAAGTGAGGGGGTGGTCTAGAACAGGATGCCGTTGAGTACGAATAAGCGTGGTGCTGTTCGGGTTTCCGTTTGTAGCATCTAAGCTTAATTCCTGCCAGGTCGGGCATCGAATCCAATGAAACAAGACAGACTGCCTCTTTTCCCTTGCGTCGGGTGTGTCAACTACTAAACTCTCTCGCAAGGCGGCTTGGAGCTGAATGCGCCTTGTCAAGCCACATCACACACGTAGCTAGTTCGGGACAAGTATTGGCGCCAGCGCCGCCATCCGTTTCAGGCCCAGCCGGTGACTGGCTGCCACGAGCGAGTCTAGACTCGACACTGCACTGTCTGTGTGGCACACCTCACTATAGTCTGTAGCTGGCGTTTCTTTTGCGAGGGGAAAGTAGTCTCCCAGTGGCTGTTCAAGGCAGTCTAAGGCGAGGGCGTCAATACCCGCAAGCCACCCTGCTATCCCGGGCGCTTAAAATACGCCGGTTGATGGGATTTCAAGCTTGATTTTTCAAGGTGAAGAGTGTCGCGTGGTTTTGAAACGGATGGTTGGCGAGGGTGTGATTGGCAAGCAGCTGCGCCAGGGTTTCTGCTGTGTTGCAGCTTTGCGACGACCAGCCACCGCAAGGCATTTTCGACTACGTCTGCCTGGGAACTCTGGCCTTGGTTTGGAATGGCAAGGCGGGGGAGCATAGGATGCCTAGAAGAGGCGACAGATGCCTTGACGCCGTCGAGAAGAGTCCGGTGCTCTCAAGGTCGGAGATGACCACCGATGAGGATGATGGAAGTGGAAATGCTGACATGACGAAGATCTTGAACTGAGCTTCCATAGCTTCGCACTGTGTTAGACCGCTGTGCAAAGAAGGCACATACTAAGTAGGATGCGTTCGAGGTATGATGGTCGTGTTGGATAGCGAATGGCCACGGAGTCCTCTTTTTCATCGGCTTAGTTGGGCAGTTTGACGAAGGGCTAGCAGGCTAAAAATAATCTCATCGGAAGCTGAGAGGAGGTGTCAGAAGCTGTTTACCATGTAGATACTGAAGCTGCTTTTTGGTCTATGCAGACATAGGTTGCAGCACGTGGACTATAATGGGACTGTCCAGCTAAGCAGCGGACCAGATATATCCTTTTCATACCGGATCTAGTACGCTTAGTGATGGCCAATCAGAGGGATACCTTTGATTAAGAAATTGGTAGAACAAAGTTATCTGTAAAGCTGGTGAATGAAGTATATAAAAATATTCAACGGTGCACCTACCAAGTGTCTGTACCAGAGATGCTGAAGTCGGCCGTGTTATCCTTAGCCAGGTGATGGATGACGTCCGCTCCAGTCTGTCTATCGCCTGCTGTTGCCACGGACAGTCTCGGCTAGATGGTAGCGCTATCATCCAGACGTATTGTATAACTACTAGGAGTGCGGCTGGCTCTGGAGCGCTGCTGCTGTATTATATAACACTACTGTTTAGATTGTTAGGCTTGTTGATGGCTGTCTTGCTTCAGCGGATGATCGCGGATGGTATTCAACGCCTGACAGGAATTGCCACTGGACGGAAAGGTCGGTGTTTTTCGAAGTGATTGCTATCTCATCTACAAAACTCGTTATGACAGCGTTGGCAATCAATCCTGTTCAAGATATAACCACCTATTACAACGCGGATGGAGCATTGAGATTCCGCTGCATCCGGATTGCATCAGGTAAGATGTGTCCAGTACGATCAAGTGATGCAGCGAAATCTATTCAATCCACGACGGCCTTGGTAATAATAATAATACTGATAAAAACCAATGAATAAATTGAGGCCTTAGTCCTTCCTATCGTATTGTCGAATAGTCTATCGGTCCTGTGGCCTTGGTTGGGGTAACAATGAGCTAATGGGGGAGTTATTAAATATCCCGCCCTATTATTAAGCTCGGCGCTGTATTCGATGTCGTGATTGACATCGACATCTGTCGCCATCGACTTCACCTGCATTACTTACTAATTGCATTCAGATTCAAATCGTGCTTTATAAAACGTGCCCCGATACCAGAGACGGTAGTGAATAGCTCCAAGACTACGAACAGATTCACAAGCAAATCAGACAAAATGACAAACTCCAAATTCTTGCACCTCACCGCATTTATGCGACCAGTCAGTCTGCATACTGGCGCATGGCGGTATCCCGGCTCATACCCAGACGCCAACTTCAACCTCGCCCATCTCAAGACCTTCATCACGACGCTGGAGGACGCCAAGTTCGACGCCTTCTTCATGGCCGACCACCTAGCCGTCTTGAACATGCCCACCGAGGCGCTGAAGCGCAGCCACACCGTCACCTCCTTTGAGCCATTCACCCTTCTATCCGCGCTCTCCGTCGTGACGAGCAAGATCGGCCTTGCGGCGACTGCTTCCACGACCTACGACGAGCCGTACCACATCGCCCGGCGCTTCGCCTCGCTGGACCACATTAGCAACGGGCGTGCGGCTTGGAACATCGTCACCACTGGCAACCCAGAGTCTGCCAAGAACTTTGGCTTGGACGAGCACGTCGAGCACGGCGAGCGGTACAAGCGGGCTCGGGAGTTTTACGACGTCGTCACCGGTCTCTGGGACAGCTTTGCCGACGACGCCTTCATCCGCGACCGAGAAAGCGGCGTCTTCTTTGACCCGGAGAAGCTGCACGTGCTGAACCACAAGGGCGACGCGCTGCAGGTAAAAGGGCCGTTGAATATTGCGCGTCCCGTGCAAGGCTGGCCCGTCATTGTCCAGGCCGGGCAATCCGAGCCCGGGAAACAGCTTGCTGCCGAGACGGCCGAGGCTGTCTTTTGCTCGCCGCGGGACCTAGAGTCTGCCAAGGTGCTGTATGCGGATATCAAAGACCGGGCCACTGCCGCGGGACGCAACCGCGACCACCTCAAGATCCTGCCGGCTGCTCTGATTGTCATTGGCGACACAGTCGAAGACGCGCAGGCAAAGCGCCTCAAGCTGGACAGCCTGGTGCACTACGACAGCGCCATCGCCTCGTTGTCCGTCACGCTGGGCACGGATGCCTCGGGCTTCGACCCGGACAGTCCGCTGCCAGACAACATCCCGGACACGAACGCGAGCAAGACCGGCCGAGCGGGCGTCCTGAAGCTGGCTGAGGAAGAAGGCTTGACTGTTCGACAGCTGGCGCAGCGCTACGGAGGGTACTCGGGGCTGGCCTTTGTCGGAACGCCCGAGACTGTTGCCGAGGCCATGAATACTTGGCTGGTGGAGGAGGCGGCGGATGGCTTCACGGTGGTGTTTCCGTTTTTGCCTCAAGGCCTGGATGATGTTGCGCATCGGTTGGTGCCGGAGTTGCAGCGGCGAGGTATCTTCCGTCGGGATTACGAGGGGAATACTTTGCGAGAGCATCTTGGGCTTCCTCGCCCGAAGAATCAGTTTTTCAAAGATTGAACGGATATCTAGTTAGTCACTGAGAAATTAGGAGAAAACTGCTACCGCGTACTATGAATTCATGAACGGGGCAAAAGTGTGACGCCGTTATTACAGACGGGAGTGAAGAACGACGACTTTGTCCGGTCTGGAGTCCACTTGGCTGTACTCTACTGGGAGGGCGGCTGGCTATGGGGCGCGGCTGCTACTATCACGAGTTCAAAAAAACACTGTTCTTGGCTGTACCCCATGTAAGACAGCAAGCATTACTAAAATGTATTGATAAACGCCCAACGCGACTGGCTCGTTCTCTTTTGGTGAGGTGGCTAGCTGCGCGTCGTGATCATGTACAGGTCACATCAAGACTGAATTACGCAAGCTCTGCAGAACGTGTCATAAATAGCTATAATTGTCACAACGTTGAGAGGTCGACGTTTAATGAGGCGTCCAATCGGACGTAGTAGTGTTTCTCCTCGTTCAGCTGTTGAGGCTAAGTAAGCCACAGCCAGGCTTAGATCATCCTGATACAGAGGACTAGCACTTTGACTGGTGTAGTCAGGCTACCTCCCGAGTTTGGACGGAGAAAATTAAGCTTATTGCATTTTGCTTGTCAGGCGGTCGGTGCGGTGAGAGTGGCTTCATCAGTTTGGCCCGGTGACTGAGTTGTGACACCCAAAGGCGTCGACGAGTGGTCATCTAGTCTAAGTGTCGGAGGAATATTCCCCGTGCAGAACGATACAGCCTCAATTACACGTTAGCTAGGCTCGAGGAACAGAGGACCACGATATAAGTATGGCCAGGAGTGGAGCTGTCCCGTTCGAAGCATGATCTCCGTACTTAAACTTCAACAGAATAAAAGACCATGCGGTTTGCTGAGCTTTGCACTTTTCTTGGCTTCTCTGCCGTGGCCAAGGCCTGCCTCTTACCAGGCGAGGGCGAAGGCCATCATTTAACCCGGCGTGCAAATGCCTCTATTCCGACAGTCCGCATCAACGTCGGCGACCGCTTCAAAGGCGGCGTGACGTATACACACGCCGACGTCCTCACCGCCTTGTCGACGGGCATCGTCTTCATGCCGCTCGTCAACCCCGACGGCGTGGCGTACGACCAGTCGACGAGTTCCTGCTGGCGTAAAAACCGCAACCCGAGCGGGGTAGTCGATCTCAACCGTAACTTTGATTTCCTCTGGGACTTTGAGACGGCCTTTGCCCCTGGCCTCGGCGTTTCGCTGGCGTCGTCGAATCCGTCTGCTCCGACGTATCATGGAACAGCTGCGTTTTCAGAGCCAGAGACACGTAATGTTAAGTGGGTCATGGACAAGTTTCCGAATTTGCGATGGTTTGTCGACCTGCATTCCTTCTCGGGCTTGGTGCTCTATCCATGGGGAGACGATACCAATCAAGCCTTTGACTCTAGCCAAGCTTTCGACAACGCAGCCTACAACGGGAAGAGAGGCAAGATTCCTGATACTTCTGTACTTCAGTACAAAGAACACATCGCTTTCTCCGACTGGGACGCAACCATCGTCGCCGCTACCAAAGTTGCTGTCGGAATGGAGGGCGCAGCACAGCGACACTACGATGCACGACAGTCCGCATACCTGTACCCGACTTCCGGCACATCGCAGGACTACGCATTTAGTCGTAGCATGGCAAATAGCGACTTGAACAAGATCTACGGCTTTACTATTGAGTTTGGTTTCGCGGGGCCCGACAGCAGCTGTCCGTTTTACCCGGATGCCAACCAATTCCAGAACAGTATTCTAGAATCTGGAGCCGGATTCATGGAGTTTCTGCTTACCGCTGCGCGCCAGGGCCTGGGAAGCCCCCGAGAGTGTTCATCCGGAGGTGCAGGCTGCGCTGAGACGTGTGTTCCCGGAAAGTGCGGCGGACGCGCTACGTGCGAGGTCTTCAACCCGCTCGACGGGGCCCCGGGCTTTGGGAACAGCTATTGTTTCTGCCAAGCTGGCTACAAGGTAACTGGTGTTGATGATGCAGACACGAGCAAGCAGTATCATGTGACGTGGGAGAATGGGTATGGTGACCAGACGCATCGTGTGCTGGTTGGCCCTGGCCAGGACTGTTGGGAAGTGTGCGGTGATAACCGGTGCAGTGAAGTTCCGTTGAGAGACAGTTGCCGGTAAAGGGCATATATGGAGGGATTTTGCTGGATAAGCGGGAGATATATATGTCTTTTGACTTTGAGACGCATTGTTCTGTATCTGCGGATTGTACTTGTCAACGCTGGGACTCACTTGGCTGATGTTGAATATTTTATTCTTGCTATTCTATGCGTCTCTCTCCTTGCACGCATCCGAAAAGAAGTCTAGCCCGGCATCCTTCCTAATAGCTCCATACATCGAGCTACTATCCAACGGCCTACTCGGCTCCATAACTCTAGCCTCCTCCATATGCCTCAAAGCAAGCTCGCTAACCTCCAGCCTGGTCCCAGCATCCTTGGCGCAAGTCAGGGCATGTTTCGCATCCTTGATAGCAAGCTGCACATCGAACCCGGCTTTCCCCGACGGGGGAGGCGCATAAGCCCCCGTCGTCAGTCTCTTGGAGTAACTTTCTAGGACTGGCCCAAACATGTCCGCGATCATGGTCTCGAGCACCTGGGAGCCGAGGCCGGTCTTTTCGGCGAATACGTGGGCCTCTGAGAGGACTTCCATGAAGGAGACGACGCAGATGTTGCCGGCGATTTTCAGCAGGCTGGACTTTGAAACGTCTGTGCCCATGGAGATGACGGAGCGGCCCATGACGCCGGTGAGGTAGGGGGCGATCTTGTCGGTTGCTGTAGAGGGGCCGGCGGTTACGAAGATGAGCTTTCCAGTTACCGCCATGGGAGATGCACCAAAGACCGGTGCTGTAGGAATTTAGATACAATTCGGATTCAGTTGTGATGGTTCACTTACCTGCAACGAATTCGCCGCCGGCTTCAGCAATCTGGCTGGCAATTGCCTTTGAAGTGTCGGGATGAACGGTCGAGCAATCCACATAGACCTTGCCCTTTAGACTGCCAGACGCAATGATGTCACGCGCCGTCTGTTGCAGAACCTGATCGTTGCTGACCTGCAGGATCAATCAGCGACCAGTACCATTTTTCTTGTTTTGGTTTCAACGTACGCAGGAGAAGATTATGTCCGACTTTCTCGCAAGATCCTCCACCTTCTCGACCGGAACCGCGCCCTCCTCTTTCAGCGCATCGCCTCGGGACATGGTGCGGTTTGTGAAGAGCAACGGAGGCGCGCCCGAGCTGGCAAGGTGTGCTTGGAGGTTGCGGGACATGCCGACGCCCATGGAGCCGAGCCCGATCCAGCCAAGTTGTGGTTGCGACATGGTTTCGAAGGGTGAGATGTTGAGGAGCCTCGTCTTGGTTGCTTCGTATGACTTCGGGATGAGGAACGAGATATGATTAGTTCCTGGAGAGATAACCATCACGACCCCAACCGTCTGCAGCAGCTCCTCCGGGTTATATCTCACCTCCCCCCGTCCTCTGGCCGACGACACACTAAACAAGTTGGGCTCCGCAGATGCGAGGTGGAGCTCCATCTCCAGATGCGCGGCGTCGAGCTGCGTCATGTCATATCACCGCGTTCCACTTTTCCTCGGCAATCTTCAACACGGGCAAACGACACTAGCCGAAGCGTCCGCCGTTGGGTGGAGTCTGGCATCGATGAGCTCCTCCCATGCAGGCATTCAGATCTGCGGGAAGCGGCAGTTGAATACCACCAAAATGGAGGGAATGCGACTTTATAACCAGACTTCTTCTTCTTCTGACGCCCAAGGCATCTTTCTCGAACCTCTTCCTTCTTCCATCTAAACCGCCCATTCCAACCTTGACAATGTCGTTCGGAAAGCTTTACTGGTACCCCAAGGCCCCTCGGGCCACCATGTGCCTGTACATTGCGTACTACAACAAGTAAACCCCTGCCAAGACGCCTTTCTCCTCCAGGCTCAAGACTAACCGAGACGCAGACTAGACGTCGAGTTTGTGGAGGCGTGGCCTATCAAGGTCGATGCAAGCAAGGGCGGAGTGGGCGAGGATTTCCGTACGCTCCACCGGCTTATCAATTCGGCAACGATTGCTAATTACAAACTCCAGTCTCCAAGTTCCCCCCGGGTAAAGTCCCGGCTCTGGAGCGCCCGAATGGATTCACTTTGTACGAGTGCATCCCTGTTTCAGTATACCGTGCGTATTTACTACTGGTCTTTTGGCATCGATGCGGTTGCTGACTAGTTGGCTTAGTGGCAAAGCAGGACCCAAACACCACGCTGCTGGGCTCAAACCTAGAGGAGGAAGCTACTGCTCTGAAGTGAGTACTCGTGTCTTTTAATATTGGCTACAGTCTACACCGATCCTGACCTCGTCAATTAGGTGGGCTTCTTTCGCCAACAGTGAACTCCTCCCTCCCATCATGGCCTGGATAAACCCTGTGATAGGCAAGGCGCCTTCATCTCCAGAGATTCTCGCTTCTGTGGAGAAGAACAGCGAGGCAATGGTCAGCGTCGTCGAAAAGGCACTGGCAGGGAAGAAATATCTCGTAGGAGATACCCTGACCCTCGCCGATCTCTTCGTCGTGGCCGCTCTTTCTCGGGGCTACCAGTTTGTAAGTGACCCCAGTCGACTTTGCCCGCATTGAATGCCGGCTCCGTAAAGGCTTGTTGGCTAATGAACCCTCAGGTGTTTACTAAGAAGTGGGCTGCTAGCCATCCGGCGATTCATGAGTGGTGGTTGAGGCTGAAGAGCGAAGACATCTGGAAGAAGATTGATGGCGAGCCTGTTGTCCTTGATGACTGAGTGGAATACAATCGCTTCTTATTTATCATAGCAACGGAGTATCTCAAATGAACCGAAGTTTGTCTTCTATTTGACAAGGACCACTCTGGATACTCCTGCCTGTAGTCTCAACGTGACGGTAATTGGGATTCACAGGACGAGTCAAGCCGATTCACACATAGTGTCTAGTGTACAGGGTATGCATCTAAATTGTCAATCGTGCTGTGAAACTTCTCACTGGCTACTGAATTAGCTGTACGACGGGACAGGTGATCTCATAATTGTGAAAAATGCAGTCAATCTCCCATGAAATCGTCAGCAGTAAAACGGAAGCTACTGATCATAACCAGAAATTAGGCGTCTTTCGATGCTTGACCAAGCAACTAATTGGCAAATCTGATACCTAAACTCCTTGGTCCACCTCAAAAATACAAATCTTGTCTTAAACTAGTTCTATTCATTGCTCCGAGGTCGAATCTCGGTCGGATTTCTAGCAACCATAACTAGGATTGTGGCCTTCGAATGTCTGCGGAAAGAACATCAACAGCAACAGATGACGAACCGGTTTAATTCTGCTTAAACCCACTAAAGATTTATTTCTATTCTCCCAGAGAACTTAGCCACTGCGGAAACACTAGATACACTATTGCGTGCCGGGTGATGTTTTGATTCTTGGTACTAATGTCTCTGTCCATCGTCGGGTGCTTTTGATGTCGCTGTACTAACCTACGGTGTCGTACAAGAGGTGCACTATACTGCATTCAACTTGGGCAGGCCAACATGATTAATAATGCCTTGTGTCTTCCTTCAAGCGCACATGGTCTGACGGCAGGTGAGAGATAATTGTGATTGATTCAAACCTCGTACCACAGCCAATCCCCAGTCCAAGAATTACAATGAGTACTAATAATCCGGTCTTCTTCCACTGTACCAGGGCGCTGCTATTTTGGACTGAGCTAATCCGGGATAGAATATGGCGGTGCGAGACCTTCGGCCAGTGAGTCATACGGCGATACACGGTCGCAATCGCGCATATTAATGTACTTTATGCACCAAACGTAGGATTCAACGCCTGTCAGCCAGTAATCATGATGAGCCAATTAATACCACCCGTAACTGATTGAAGTAGATAATTAGCACGTAGTCAAGATATTCGTCAACATGAATAATTGCCAGCGTCAAAGCCCAGAATTGCACCCTGCTTCCAGAATTGCACCCTTCTTTCACAATTGCATCGATCATGTCTACTCATACCTCACCCGCCGATGCAGTAACCACCGTCGCCATCGCTGGCATCACCGGCAGTCTCGGTAGGCTCATTACTGAGTATCTTCTAGCCAAGCCAAATGTCCGCGTCCATGGTCTCTGCCGAACGCCGACCAAGCTTCCCCAGTCACTTCGCGATGACCCCCGTCTTACTGTCTACACTATGTCTTCGACGGACATGGCCTCTCTCCGGGCAGCCTTACGTGGTGTGGACGTAGCCATCTGCTGCTACCTCGGCCCCAGCTCCTTGATGGTAGACGGTCAGAAACTACTCATTGACGCCTGTATCGCTGAGGGCGTCCCACGCTACGTTGCCGGTGACTGGTCAATGGATTTCCGAAAGTTGGAACTGGGGCAACACCCTCCGAAGGATCCGATGAAGCTTGTCCAAGCTTACTTGGAGGAGAAGGAAGCCGCTGGACAGATCAAGGCCGTCCACATATTGAACGCATGTTTCCTGGAGCGACCATGGGTAGGAACTTGGGACGCCAAGCGCAATCTTTTCAAGTACTGGGGTACTGGGGATGAGCGGTGGGAGTTTACAACATATCGAAACGCAGCCCAGTTTACTGCGGAGGTGACGGTAGACAAGGATGCAGCGGGGTGGTTTTCATGTGAGTCTTGACTGGAAATGTTTCTTTCTCTTCCAGCAATTTGCCGAAATCCTTGTTGTCTTGGAAAGTCATCCCAAACCTTCTGTGCCTTTTATATTATTTGAAAGACGCCTGCTAATGGTACTTGCATAGTCCGTGGCGATCACGTCAACATCAAAGAGATCGCTGCTGAATTCCATGCTGTCTACGGCGAAGAGCCGGGGCTAGAGCGACTGGGAAGTCTGGAAGATCTGTACGAGTTGATGCACCAGAAACGGGACCAGAACCCAGAAAATGCCTCGGCCTGGTTGGGTCTATTCTATACATACTATTCCATCAACGGCCAAACAACTTTACCGTTGCCTCTCGACAATGATCGCTACCCTGCTGTCAAGCTAGTAACTGTCCGAGAGTTCTTCGCCAAGACACCAAAGGAACGGCTTGGGAAATTCGGGGTCTTTCAATCGTAAGAGAATCGATTCCGGAAGCATCGATCTAGCCTAGTGCTCGTCGATGGTCAAGAGCATGGTAATGACTGTAGAACTAAGAAAAGCTTTTAGTGTTTTGAGAATCAATCACAATTACGTTGAAATGTCCTTGGATTTAGTAAATGGGACTCAAAGGGCTTTTCTGAATTTAAAATGTTTCGACAATTACAAAGAGTTTTCAAGGTCAACCAAGCCTTTTAGCACGACATCCTTTTCGCCTTCAAACTTGGCACTAGCCACCAAGCCCAAGGGTCGCCTGCTTCGTCCTCCTCCGTAGCCATAATACCTATCCAACGCTGCTTTCAAACCAGCGACACCCAACTGCACCAGAACCCAATCCGCTTGACTGAGGCGAGTCTGAATTTCCTGGGCCTCCTTGATCTTGCCATCGTCGTACAACTTGAGGAGATGAACGTGCACAGCGGGCGCCAGATTCGCTGCCGCGGCAATGACACCATTTGAGCCAGCAACCAGACCATGCAAGAAGAAATCGGACTTTCCTGCAAAGGCAGCAAACGGCTTGGTTATTCTTGAGTCGTGGGTTACACGGTGTAGCTTGCCGAGGTTTCCGCATGTGAATTTGCAGCCGACGATGTTGGAGTTGGAGGCTGCGACTTCGGCAATTAGGTCCGAGTCGAGATCAATACCAGAGGTGACGGCGGGGAAGTTGTAGAGAAGAATTGGGATGGGTGATGCCTTGGCAACATCGTCGAAGAACTTGGAGATGACGGGTTTTTGCATGGCTCCAGCTTTGGTGTGTCAGTTGGCTCAATCAACAATGAGGCTGGGAATGCGACTCACTCCAATAACTGGGGGATAGAACGAGAGCGTAGTCAGCGCCGGACTCTTTCGCTTCTTGGCAAAGCTGGATAGACTCCCTAGTGCTCTGGGCGCCACAACCAGCAATAATTACAGCGCCGGGGACACCGTTTTCTTTCAAAACGGACGAAGCAGTGGCGATGACTTCCTGTCGCTCCGAGTGCAGCAGATGAGGCGCCTCGCCATTGCTGCCCTGGATAACCAGACCTGCGACTCCGGCCTTGGCAAGACGTGTGATGTGGGCTTTCAGCGCGCCAAAGTCGAGCGTCTCGTCGTCGTTGAAAAAGGCGACGACGGGAGCGTACACTCCTCGAGGGGGACAACTGGGCGCCATGGTGATGAATTAGGAGTCGAGAAAGGCAAATGGTATATGACGAGAATACAGACAGCGAAATCTATAATTGGCGCAGCGCTGTGGCATCTTTTCTATCCCATCGTGGACGGGAGGAGCATGCAAGATGCGCTCCGACGCCCCACACCGATCTTCCTCCGAGTGCCAACCATGTGGAGCTCCGCCGGCTCCGTAATAGAGGCAGTCAAGAGAATGCCGGCCCGAGTCATTCAGATATCTGCTAGAAGTGCACTTGGACGTTGATTTTAGCATTCTTTGATTGCGTTTGAACCCAGATTTCATTCTCACTCACTGCCAAAATGACAGCTTCTACTCCCTCAGCATTCTCCAAGGGCGAATTCATCCCCCCGGACAGCATCTTCGACGTGACGAGAAGATACGTCGCCGATGAGTTTCCCGAAAAGGTCAATCTGGGCCAAGGAACCTACCGCGATGAAAATGGACAGCCTTGGGTGTTGCCCGCGGTACGAATGGCCAAGGAAAAGGTTGTCGACGCGGGGCACGAGTATTTGCCCATTGCGGGACTCAACACCTTTCGCGATGCAGCTGTAGGACTCGTCTTCCATGGGACTAAGGCCCTCGAAGAAAATAGGGTAAGTTTTGAGAAATGATTTGTCTGGGTGTTCATGCTGACTTCCTCGCTGGTGGCTTCTTGCCAATCCGTGTCTGGCACGGGAGCGCTCCTACTTGCCGGCCTCACCATGAAGAAAGCTGGCTGCAGCGTCAAAACCGTCTACATCACAGACCCAACATGGTCGAACCACAGCCTTCTATTCAGCTCCATCGGCTACATTGTCAAGACGCTTCCATACTACAAAGACGGCAGCCTTGACTTTGAAGCGTACGTGACCGCCCTGCAGGCCGCAGACGAGGACTCCGCGGTAGTCCTACACGCATGCGCGCACAACCCGACCGGATGCGACCCCTCGCAGGAGCAGTGGAAGAAGATTGCAACAATCATCAAGGCAAAGAACATCTTCCCCATCTTCGACTCAGCGTACCTCGGCTTCAACTCGGGTTCCGTCGACAAAGACGCGTGGGCCATCCGCCACTTCGTCGAGGACCTTGGCCTCGAGGCCTGCGTGTGCATGTCCTTTGCGAAGAGCATGGGGCTGTACGGAGAGCGGGTTGGGCTCACGGCCATGGTCGCCAGCTCGCCAGACGCGGCGCGCACCGTCGGGTCGATCCTGGCTAATTCCCAGCGGGCTACTATTTCCAACCCGCCCGTGTATGGAGCTAGGATTGCGGCGACTGTTCTTGGCACGCCGAATATTGCTGAGCAGTGGAAGAAAGACTTGATGACGATGTCGACGCGGATCCTGTCCATGCGCCAGAGACTCTTTGAGGAGTTGCAGCGTCTTGGAACGCCGGGAGAGTGGTCTCACATCATCAGCCAAACGGGCATGTTTGGATACATGGGGATTACGCCGGCTCAAATCGAGCATCTCGAGAGTAAGTTGTTTAGCATCGCAGTTTTGGCTCGTGACACAATCTCGGGCGTAAGCTAACATGGGTACTGCAGCTAAATATCACATCTACATGGCGGACACGTCTCGGATCTCCATTGCGGGGTTGAATGAGGGTAATGTCAAGTACGTAGCGTTGGCATTGGACGATGCTGTGAGAACAGTCAGGTGATGGACAAAGTATGAATAAACACTAGACTAGTAGACCTCCCAATATCATATTTACGTATAATTTGCATCAATTACTCCATGTCGCCTGCTAAAAGTGAAGTACAAAGCAGCATTCCCCATGCCGCATTCCATCGTGTAATTGCATCATGTCGATGCCAACTGCACCACCCGTCCTGTAGACATCATTGGCCCGTCCCCAACACCACTCCCATTCTGTCGGCAGCTTACGATAAGCGTCGAAGCCGGAGGAGCTCCCATGTGGAGGGGTGGAGTGAATGTGGAGGATGTGGAGGATGTGGAGGATGTGGAGGGACGGATGCAAACGCCGAAGCCGACACATCTCCACACACACTTGTTATCGAGATCGGGATTGCTCCTCCGCCGCGAGCCCTTATTTGGCTGACAAAAGGGAGGAGCACCAGAATCTCCTCTGCTATTCGTCCTTTTGCCCTGTGCCATTCATGTTTACGAGATAGAGGCAAGCATCTCGAGCGGGGGCAATCTCAGGATTATAATCACCCTTGCACCACCCGTTTCTGCAGCCTACACCAACGCCGAAGCACTTTCGTCTCACTCCACCTCCAATCAATCCCCAACTTCCGATTTCAAAGCTATTCGGACTCGGCAACCCTAGATAGCACAAAATGGGTTCTCTTCCAGACCGGACTAATGGGATCCGAATCTCCATCGACAGGGGAGGCACCTTTACAGATGTATGACCCCGGTCCAAGGTGTACGAGACGAAGCAGCTAACATTTGTTCAGTGTGTCGCCGTTGTCCCCGGCCAGGATGATATTTTAATCAAGCTCCTTTCGGTGGACCCAAACAATTACCCAGATGCCCCAGTGGAAGCCATTCGCAGGGTCCTGGAGCAGGCCACTGGTCGGTCGTATCCCAGAGGCGAGAAGATATCCCTAAGGGGAGTTGGTATGTTCCCCCGACGCAAGTAGACGAAATGGAAACTAAAGAATTCAGAATCCATCAGAATGGGTACGACCGTAGCCACAAATGCACTCCTCGAGCGAAAAGGCGAGAGGACCGTGTTTGTTGTGACCAAGGGCTTGAAAGTGAGTGGAGTAGTGAATATGTTTGCCGCCCATTCTAACCACGCGGCAGGACCTCCTCCATATTGGAAACCAGTCAAGACCAAAGCTTTTTGACATGGCCATCAACAAGCCAGATACGCTATACTCAAAAGTCATCGAGGTGACTGAGCGAGTGACCCTAGAGTCCTGGACAGAGAGCAAGAAGCCTACGCCCATCGACATGGCCTCAGACTCTGCGTTAGTAGAGGGTGTCACTGGTGAAGTAGTCAGGATTCTCGAGCCCCTAGGTGATTTTCGCCTATTCCGCCTTCCGCATGATGAGCTCATGGCTGATCGATTAAAGATTTGGATTCCACCAGAAGGTCCCTTCAAGAGGCTTACGACGAGGGCTTCCGATCCGTTGCCGTCTGCCTAATGCACAGCTTTACCTTCCGCGACCACGAAATAGCAGTGGGGAAAATTGCCGAAGATGTTGGATTCACGCACGTGTCGCTGAGTGCTGAGCTATCCCCCGTCGTCAAGATTGTTCCTCGTGGCAACTCATCAACGGCGGACGCGTACCTGACTCCGGAGATCAAGCGCTACATCAGTGGCTTTGAGTCGGGCTTCGAGGACCTGAGGACAAGCAGCTGCCGCTGCGAGTTTATGCAGAGCGATGGAGGTCTTGTCGAGTTTTCTAGTCTGTCAGGTCTGAGATCTATCCTCTCGGGTCCTGCGGGTGGTGTTGTAGGCTATGCCAGGACATGCTACGACGAGCAAGATGGCACGCCAGTCATTGGATTTGACATGGGCGGCACAAGTACAGACGTTTCAAGGTACGATTTCTCATTACCTACACGCAGTCCTGTCTGACCTTGTTTAGGTACACTGGTGAACTTGAACAGGTCTTTGAGACCACCACCGCCGGCGTCATTGTCCAGAGCCCTCAATTAGACATCAACACCGTCGCAGCCGGCGGCGGAAGCATCCTCGCCTGGCAGAGCGGCATGTTCAAAGTTGGACCCGAGAGTGCTTCTGCGCATCCCGGCCCAGCGTGTTACCGAAACGGCGGCCCCTTGACCGTCACGGACGCCAACCTCATCCTTGGACGACTGCGGCCCGAGTTCTTCCCGAAGATATTTGGGCCCAACGAGGATCTTCCTTTGGATATTGATGCCAGCCGGAGTCTGTTTGAAAGCCTTACCGAGGAAATTAACAAGGAAGTTGCTGAGAAGCTCTCTGTGGAGGAGGTCGCCATCGGGTAAGCCTTAGCCATGCTATCATACAATACCTGCGTGCTAACACAAACAGGTTCCTGGATGTCGCAAACGAGGCCATGTGCAGACCCATCCGCACCCTAACAGAGGCCAAAGGCTTCGACGCCGGTCTTCACAACCTCGCCTCCTTCGGCGGCGCAGGAGGACAGCACGCCTGCGACATCTCGGCCGCGCTGGGCATCTCCCGGATCCTCATCCACAAGTACTCCTCGCTCCTCTCCGCCCACGGCATGGCCCTCGCCGACGTCGTCCAAGAAGAGCGCAGCCCGTCGGCAGCCATCTACTCGCCCGAAAACTTCTCCCTGTTCTCCGCCGAGCTGGACAAGCTGCAAGACCGCGCGACCGAGGCGCTTCTCGTGCAGCGGATCCCCAGGGCGCGCATCGTCTCGGAGCGGTACCTCAACATGCGGTACCACGGGAGCGACACGGCGCTGATGATCCAGGATAAGCCTGGCACGGGAGGGTTTCTCGCGGCGTTTGAAAAGGCCCATCGCAGCCAGTTTGGGTTCTTGCCGGCGGGGCGCGATGTCATTGTCGATGATTGTCGCGTGCGGTCGATTGGGCAGAGCAACGTCGAGTCGGCGGCGCCGTGGCCTGCGGAGCTGGCGTCGGCTGAGGGCGTTTGGACGACCAAGGCGAATATGACGAAGGATGTGTACTTTAAGGGCTTGGGCTGGAGCAAAACGCCTGTCTACGTGCTCGGCGAGCTGGCTCCTCATTCCAAGGTTCGCGGACCGGCCTTGATCATCGACGATAAGCAGACCATTGTCATCGTCCCGGAGGCTACGGCTACAAGACTGTCCAACACTGTCGTCATCGACGTGCACGTTGGGAGCAAGGCGACTCTGTCTTCGAAGCAGGCAAATCCTATCCAACTCTCCATCTTTGGGCATCGGTTCATGGGAGTGGCGGAGCAGATGGGCCGAGCGTTGCAGAAGACGAGTGTTAGCACCAACATCAAGGAGCGGCTGGACTTTTCCTGTACCGTCTTTTCTCCGGACGGTGGACTCGTGGCGAATGCGCCCCATGTTCCAGCTATGGTGAGTGCAGCGGCGGAATTTGTGATTTACCGACTAATCATCTCATAGATTGGCAGCATGGCCTTTGCCGTCAAGTGGCAGATCCAGCACTGGGGGGACAAGCTTCGTCCCGGTGACGTTATTCTTTCCAATGCGCCAGGTACTACAGATTCTCATTATTTATATTGCCCCAAACTAACTCGCATCTATAGATTGCGGCGGCACTCACTTGCCAGATCTCACAGTCATCACCCCCGTCTTCAACGACGAAGGAAACAAGATCATTTTCTGGACGGCATCGCGAGGCCACCACGCAGACGTAAGCTTTTTACCACATCCTCCCAACTCAAGTACTAATAATCTGTAGATTGGCGGCATTCTCCCCGGCTCAATGCCTCCCAACTCCAAGGAGCTCTGGGAAGAAGGCGCCGTCATCAAGTCCTTCAAAGTGATCGAGGGCGGGGAGTTCAAAGAGCAAGAGCTGACAGAACTACTCATGGCTCCGGCACAGTCACCCGGCTGCCAGGGAACTCGCTGCTTGAAGGACAACATCTCTGACATCAAGGCCCAAGCTGCTGCGAACCATCGCGGGAGTCAATTGATCCACGGCCTGATTGACGACTACGGTCTCGAGGTCGTGCAGTTCTACAGTAAGTTGCCCCATGGGAGTTCAAGAATGGCGATTGACTCGAGTAGTGGAGGAGATTCAAGGTGCTGCCGAACGAGCCGTGCGGGACATGCTCAGGACCATCTACAAGTCCACCGACGGCAAAGCGTTGGAGGCAGTCGACTTTATGGACGACGGAACCCCGATCCAGCTCCGGGTCAGCATCGACGAGGCTTCAGGAGGCGCCATCTTTGACTTTGAAGGAACGGGTCCAGAGGCATACGGTAAGTTCCCAACTCCAAACATGCCCCAAGGCCAAGGCAGACAGCTAACAAACCAGGCAACTGGAACGCCCCCATCGCCATCTGCCACTCGGCCATCATCTTCGCCCTGCGCTGCATGGTCAGCATGGACATCCCGCTCAACCAAGGCGCCATCCGGCCCATCGACGTGCGCATCCCGGAGTCGTCGCTTCTCCGGCCATCCGAGGACGCCGCCGTGTGCGCGGGCAACGTGCTCACGTCGCAGCGCATCGTCGACGTCATCTTCAAGGCCTTCAAGGCCGTGGCCGCCAGCCAGGGCTGCATGAACAACCTGACGTTTGGCACCGACGACGCCGAGAACGGCTTCGGATACTACGAGACCATCTGCGGCGGCTCCGGCGGCGGGCCGACCTGGGACGGCACCAGCGGCGTGCACACCAACATGACCAACACGCGCATCACCGACCCCGAGGTTTTGGAGCGGAGGTATCCCGTTATTCTGCGCAAGTTTTGTCTTCGTGAGGGGAGTGGTGGCGCAGGTGCTCACCCTGGAGGTGATGGCATCATCCGCGAGCTGGAGTTTTCGATTCCGACCAAGGTGTCTATCCTGAGCGAGAGGCGCACGTATTCGCCTTATGGGCTAGAGGGCGGCGGCGTTGGTGGCAAGGGGCAGAATCTCTGGGTTAAGAAGAGTGGACGGGTGATAAACCTGGGCGGCAAGAATACGGCCATGATGGCTGCTGGGGATCGGATTGTGGTCAAGTCTCCTGGCGGTGGTGGATGGGGAACTCCGGGAACCTCGACGTTGGCCGGCCAGACGGACACAAGCGAGACGAAACACAAGTTTGTGGGGGTTGCGAACGGCACGGTGGACATGATCCAGTCAATGGGTGAATCAGCTTGATAATTGGATCATCAGAAACGTATTTTCACGATAGAATTGGTATAAAAATGAGTAATGATCAACTGCTTCCTTCGTGCTGGCAAGAGACCGCCTCGCAACACCTTGACTCGCCCGTAGCAACTCGGCACTCAATGACAACAAGCAAAGACACAGACTTTCCTTATCGAGATCAGATCGGTGGGGAGCATGCAGCAGGGACAGGGAGTAAACCTGTTCTGTCCTTTCCTGATTCTCCTAGCTGCAGACGGTCAACGAGACCATGTGATGCCTGCAGAGCGACGCAGACGGCCCAGTGCATCTCCATCAAGTGCCGATATCTCCACCCCGCGGTTAAGATCATGCTTCCAAGAGACTCCCCGCAGTATCCGTACTCTCCACAGTCCTGAAGGCTAAAGATTTGACCTTGGCCCCGTACTGTCCATCGCTATCTCGCAATTCAGAGCTACTCTCTAGCGTCACCAAGGCAAACCACGTCTTGGCTTGTAGACAACACGCCGTGATGCTATACCGACGTCGGGCTCGCCAATCCTCCCTACCCAACTTGTGATGCATCACACAAGCTTGGTCATCAATGCATCCCAAACCGCCTCGTGACGTTTTCCAGGTTGCGTTGCGTTGCTTTTCCGATCGTCGTAAGGAGCACGCCGAGAGGAGCTCCATGCCCGATTTGGCGCTGCTAACAGGAGGAGCTCCGCGCGCTCCTGGAGTGAGAGTCGGGTGGCGTTCATGCTCCTCCCGTCTCCCCAGGCGTCATCATTGGCACGGGAATAGCATCTCGGCCGCGATGGGAGCACATCTCCGCTCGACATCCTCGTTGTTTCTCGCTGAAGTCTGCGAAGTCGGGCTTGACTTGAGCATATAACTATCAGCGTCTCCAGCTATCGGTGTCAGCAACACAATCTACACCACAAGCAACCCTCGACTGAAACAGTCCAAATATTTCATCACCACTTTCACGTCTCTTTATCCATCATGGCTGCCAGTCTTGCCCAACTCCCGGAGTACTCGCCTCCGCCGCCTACCCAGGAAGACCGTGAGTGGCCCTCGTGATAACTGATAATGCAAGCTGACCAAGTCCTCAGTCGACTATGTGGATCTCGTCAACCTCGACCTTTCCAAGTTCGACGACCCTGCCGGCCGAAAAGAGCTTGCTCAGCAGATGTTCGAGGCTGCCACAGGATACGGATTCCTCACGCTCACGAACCATGGCATCTCGGACGAAACATACATGCGGCAGATGAAGATTGCCAACGGCGTCATGACCCTGTCGCCGGAGGACAAGGGACCTTACGAAGGTGATTCTAAGCTGCGTCCAGTTTCAGATGCACCTATTCTGACAGTCTCTAGTCACACCCGAAGAGGACGCCCGCGGTCTCTACGTCGGCTTCAAGCCCTCTGGCCCTCTCGGACACAAGGGCGGCTTCCCCAAGCAACTAGATCACTACAACATCCTCGTCCACGACCCCAAGAACCGCGCGCACCCCGAGCTTCTGCGCCCATATATGCAAGAGACCAACGAGGTGATGCACTTTATCCGCACCAACATCCTCATCAAGCTGCTCAAGCTCGTGGCCATGATCCTCGAAGTCCCCGAGGAGGTTGTGCTCGCCACGCACGCGCCCGGCGGCTCCAAGACCGAGTACATCCGCTACGTGAGTCCATCCGTCTCCAGCCCATTCTCCCACGACGACTAACTTGAGACTCTGCAGATGATGTGCGAGCCCCGCTCCAAGGAGGAGAGCGAAAAGTACCGCGACATCTTCCTCTCGGGCCACACCGACTGGGGCACCTTTACGCTGCTCTTCTCGCAGCCCATCGCGGCGCTGCAGGTGCTCTGCCACCACACGGAAAAGTACCGCTGGGTCAAACACCAGCCGCACGGCATCGTCGTCAACTTCGGCGAGGCGCTGGAGCGGCTGACGGGCGGTCTCTTCAAGGCCACGATTCACCGCGTGGTGCAGCCGCCGGTTGACCAGCGCCACCTGCGCCGCATCGGCGTCATCTACTTTGTGCGGCCCGCCGACGACAGGGAGCTCGTGCCCGTCGAGAACTCGCCGCTGCTGGAGCGCATGGGGGCCAACACGCCCATGGACGATAGGATCTTTTGCATGGCGGATTACTTGGATGCCAGGAAGCATGGCTGGAAGCGGTACGAGTTTGATCTGGATAAGCCGAGGGATGAGGCGAAGCATGCGGATTTCTTTGCTGGCGAGTATGTTGATCCGGAGGGGCATACGAGTCTGGGCAAGTTTGACCATGTGCCGAGGGAGAAGTACACGCTGCCTTCGGTTAAGACTTAGATATTGAGGTCTTGCAGTATGCAGAGCAGTTTGATTAGCTCGGTGTAGACACATCCACAACACACTTTCTAAACAGTAGCACCGAAAACAATGAACATGACAGTAACATCTTACTCAACTTTGCATTCCAAGTCGCACAAAAAGATCAACAATAATTCATAAGTAAAACTACAGCTCGTACTTCCATCCAGCACTCGTAGGAATCATTCCCATAGTCCCAATAATATGAAAACTACCCTACACTCATCCGCTCAACCCAACCAACTTATCTAACCTGCTCATCCTAATCTTCGGACCAAATCGCCGAAGCAACCACCCATCTCTTCGCTTCATCCCAGCGACTCGCAGGGAACATACTCTACTACACCGTCCTCGGTGAGCATCCCACCATTTGATCACCATGTAAACCTTTAGCGTGGCTCCCTGCTCTACCAAGTGGATATCGGCCAAGGCCCGAAATCTTGCCCCTTATCTTCTTCCCCATGCTCGTCCCCACCTTGCTATCTCTTCGTATGAGCCTCGTCTGCGAAAGCACCCAGAAACACGCGCAGATATGCAACGGACAGGAGAGCTCAGTGCTCGAAACATGGTGTGACACTAAGAACCAAAAGACCCATCTCAACCTCTCCTTCCCTCTCGTCTAGATAGCCCCGAAACTCTCGCGGCCCTCTTCGCCGTACCGTGCGCCCACGCCGGGAGGAGCGCCTCCCAGCGCACAGTCGCCGTCCAGGCCCCCCCGTCCACCGCGTAAACGCAGCTTATCAGCCGATCTGCTGGAGCTTAGATCGCGGGCTGGTCTGTTCCGCACGCCCCGCGCGCATTTGCCCCGGATTCTCGTCCGCAACGGGCACCGGAATACCACCCTCGCGCGTTGTCTGGGGTGGCTATCAGAGAGGAGCGCCGCCTGTGCCAGTGACGTGGTCAGCCTTTTCCCTATCGAAATTTGGGAAACTATCCTTGTTCCTTACTCGTCGGGGTTGTAGAGTCGCAACGGGCGAAACTCGTAGCCTGCACCGCATCGCGAGCAGATATAAGTACGGAGGCCCGAGGCCGTGGGAAATACGGAAAGCACAGCATCTCTCGATCCTTCACTCGCATCGATCGCCAGTTGCATAGTCATCGTTGTTTCATCTCGACGTCGACAAGATGTTTGCCAGGCTGCAAGAGTACTTCCGGGGCAACCCTAGGTCCGCGCTGGAGAAGAAGCTGGTGTTTAAGCTGGATGTCTTTATTCTGACATTCTGCTGTCTGGCGTATTTCATGTAAGTTTTGGAAGAAGCTCGAAGATTGCAGGCTTTGCTGACCATTTAGGAATTACCTCGACCGATCCAACATTACCCAGGCGTATGTGTCGGGCATGAAGGAGGACCTCAACTTTAAAGGCGCCGAGCTCACGTACATCAACTCGATTTACCAGACCGGATACATGATGTGAGTTTGTTGCATGAATATTCTAAAAAACAGCCCTGACACCACGCAGCGGAATCGTCCCGAACAACTTGCTCCTCACCCGCTTCCGCCCAAGAATCTTCTTTCCCCTGATGATCGTCATCTGGGCGTCCTTCACCATGTGCACTGCTGCTGCGAAGCGCCCTGAGGACATCATGGTCATCCGCTTCTTCCAAGGGTATTCCGAGTCCTGCGTGTTTGCCGGCACGCATTTCCTCCTGGGATCGTGGTACACCGAGGAGGAACTCGGCAAGCGAAGCGGCATCTTCACTGGCTCTGGCTTGGCAGGCGGCATGTTTGGTGGGTTTCTGCAGACGGGAATCCACAAGTCGATGAATGGACTTCACGGGCTGCCGGGTTGGCGCTGGTTGTTTATTGTGAGTTGCCCTAAATAATCGGCAGGACTGTCTTCGCTCTCTCGCTGACACGTGTAGATTGACGGCATCATCACTCTCCCTGTTGCCGTCTATGGATACTTTCTGTTCCCAGACGCCCCAGCCACCACCACCGCGCCCTATCTGTCCCTGGAGGAACGACAGCTGGCCATCGCCCGCGTCCCCATCTCGGAGGACAAGCCGATTCTCAACAAAGCGTTCGCCAAGACCATCTTCACCTCGTGGTACTTTTACGCCTTTGCCTTTCTCTGGATCCTGGGCAACTGCTCCGAGGCCTTTAGCTCGCAGACCCTCCTCAACCTGTACATGCAGGCCCATCCGACCATCACCTTCTCCGTGTACCAGATGAACAACTACCCCACGGGCGTGCAGGCGGTCGGCATCGTGTCGACGCTGCTGTGGGCCTGCTACACGGATATTTACGGCCGGAGGTGGATCACGGGATACTACAACGCCGTCGTCGGCATCGTCACCAGCATCATCATCCTCGTCCCCAGCACCACGACGGCCGGCCACTTCGGGGCTTACTACTGGGCCGGGTCCATCTACTGCTGCCAGGCGACCTTTTTCGCGTGGGCCAACGACGCGCTCCGCAGCAAGCCGCCGCAGGTGCGAGCGACGGTCATTGGAGCCATGAACTTTTCTGGAAACTTCTTCCAGGCGTGGTGGCCTCTGATCTTTTACCGTGCGAACGCGGCGCCAAAGTTTACGGTTAGTTCTTTAGTCTCGTGGTTCGCGATTCAGTCCCCGGCTAACTTGCTTGTCTAGCGCGGAATGTACTGCATGATTGTTGTGTGCAGCCTGCTCGCCATCTGGGTCACCGTCATGGTCTGGTTTGAGAGGCGGGACAAGAAACAGGAGGCTATTCTGGAGGGAATGGCGGTTGGTGATCCGGATGCCAAGATTGTGGACGAAGAGACGATTGACCCTGACAAGAAGGTCTAGCTAGGGGTCGCTGTAGCTGGTCATGAATTTGGTGATGGTGGCCTTGGCGCTAACATCTCGAGTGCTGGTGATCTAAAGTAGACAATATCTACCCATTGCGTCGTGCCGTATAGAGCCGTTGATCGGTATTCTGCCTGTCATCCTGCCTGTCATCCTGCCTGTCATCCTGCTTGTTATTCTTTAAATACCCTCCATGCCATGTCTCTGTCGCATCTGCATCTAGATCATCGCCACTCTACCAACACCGACAGCTTAACCCCTGCTCCTCCAAGCTGCGTCCCCAGCCTCCGCAACCCTAACCACTCGTAGCCACGTCGCATCTTGTCCCGCCCGCGTCTTATCTCCATTCCCCAACGGCCATCCTTGGACAACGACCAGGAGGAGCCCCGCCCCGCCGCTCCAAACCTCCAGCTCGATGCCTTATCTCGCGCCATGATTGGCCTTGGACGCCGTCGTATCGTGACACACTCTCCCCGCGTCCATCGGCCCAAGCCAATCGACATCGCAGCATTGCAAGTTTGCAACGTCCATCGCCGTCTCCACAAAACGATAACGCTTTCGTCGACGTCGCTGCCGGGCCATCTGCATCGCAGCTTGTCAACCCGACCGCGACAGGGTTCTCTGCGTCGGGGCCTGTTTCCATCGTGGCTTCCCCTCACATCTTGAATTGGATCTCCAGGCCTGGGTCGTGTCCAAGACGCCGTCAACTCGCACCTGGATAGACGCCGCGAAGCCAGAGATTCACTTGGAAATGACGCCGACCATGGAGGCTTCTCCGACGCCGGCTGCGGCGCCCAATACCGCCCTGAGGCCTTTTGCGTGCCCGGCTTGTTCTAGTCGCTTCACTCGGCTAGTACGCATCCCATCTCTTCCAGTCGCGACGTGGAGTTGCTGACGGCGAAAATAGGAAAATCTGAACCGACACACCCGATCAGGTATATTGAGTGGCAAAGTGCTCACATTTCCCGACTAACATGTTTAGTTCATCGGGAATCTAATCAGAGGCCATTCCCATGTCCACACTGCGACGTCGCATTCTCAAGAAGGTCAGTAGGCCAACGATGCCTGCATCTTGCCTAACAATCGCTCCCCAATGCTGACTTCTCAGCGATTTGAGAAAGAGGCACGTCAAAAAGTCTCACAAACGATCAACTTCACCAAAGTCGCCGCTGGAAACCATCAGCCATCGCAACTCCACCATCGACGATGTGAGAAGAATGCTCCTGAATGCCTTGTGATATGGCAATATCTAACCGCATCATGCACTAGACACCAGAACAGGCGCAAGATTTGTTCTCTCCTCACGACATCTCATGGCTCTTCAAACTCCCACAGTACATTGCTGCCTATTTTGATAGGTTTCATCCTACGTTACCCGCCCTGCACTGGCCGAGTATTGACATGGCCACCACGCGAGAGCCGCTACTGCAAGCAATTGCCTGCATTGGGGCTGTCTATCATTCTCCAGGCCACAAGTTCAGCCTTGTGCTTTTCGAGGCCGGACTGAAGACCCTGGACCAATATGTGAGTACATGTCCATCAATAGACAGTAGTTGAACTTGGACCTGATCAACTTCAAGACCCGAGAAGACCGCTCCAGATTTCGAGAAGTCTGGGTTATTCAGGCCTACCTCCTTTTCGAATACTTTGCAATCTACAGCTGCCAGGAAGACTTGTTCCCCAGAGCCCTAGGTGTGCATAGAACCCTCGTTGACGCTGCAAGGGAGTTTCAGATGCTCCAGGATGGCGCTGCGCTGAACAGTGGAAGCTCTGATACCTCCATGGATCGCAGCGATGGGTTGGGCTCGGAGGAAACTAGATGGAAGACCTTCATCGAAAGCGAATCACAAAAGCGGCCAGTAAATAAGCAACACCAGCACGCTACAACGGAGGCTAATACTCTCACAGGATCATCTACTCGCTCTACTATCTGGATTCTCAGATATCCATCAGCTGCAACATCAGACCACTCCTCTCTGCACTTGAGCTCAAATACGAGCTTCCCTGTCCAGACAATCTCTGGGCTGCAACCAGCGCCAGCTCTTGGGGGTTGCTTCTCCAAGTTCAAGACTCGTCCTTTAATATGAACGAAGAGGACGACTATGAAGGGAATCCTGATCCACGACCAGCACACGGAGATCTTTACGAGTGTCTCATGCATCTGATCCATCCCAATCGTACCGTGGGACAACCTCTCGGGCTGCTCTGGTATTCACCGTTTGCGTCACTCATTTTGATCATTCAGATGCAAATGATGATCCGCGACATGACCATGGCCAGCGTTTTCTTTTCCGCCAATGTTAATCCAGGGTCCACGAGGCATAATTTGTTTGTCATCCGATCGCTAAACTATTTCGTCAGCTAACATCTCCCAAGGTCAATGTTATCGGAGGAAAATCGTGCTCAGATCTTCCAAGCCCTTCACAGCTTAGCAGGTATTCTACCTGTTTCTCAGTCACATTAATCGCTGCTGATACACAAAACAAGATCTTATTCCTAAACTTGAAACTCTGAACTTCTTGGACGATACGACAACGTTTGGTATCGACGACACAGCCCAAACCGACAGGGGAAACAAGACTCTCTGGCACTCTGTGTGGATTGCATGGCACTACACTGCCCTCACTTTGACTCACCAGGATGCTCTTCTTACAACTGGGATTGTAGAACCTGGCCTACCAACCGCAATATCCAGTGAGTCCTACTAGTCCCAAGCCACGGGTCGATGCTAATGATTGACAGCGTGCTGGGAGCTGGGAAAGCCTCGAGCAAAAGATCACCGAGATGTGTACAATGACAGAGATTTCGTCCGCATCGTAAGTTCACCCTGATATTCCCAATCAAAGCATAAACTTACCGTAGTGATAGGTCGATCACTTGGAGCAACTGATCGAACTGATGAACACTCCGACGACAACTTCCACAACGCGGGACGGCACATCATTCCAGTGCCAGGAAGATCCATTCATGACGATGCTAGGCTTCAAGGCATGCATCATGGGATGGCGCGTGGTTCGCTTAATGGCGTTGAGCGTGGAACACAAACTGTTGACGGGAGAGCTCCCAATAAAAGCGAGCGCATCTACGTCCCTAGCACGAGTGGTTCTAGCTAGACTCATGGACGCCATTGCTTCTGGGGGACAGAACTTTATTGATGGAACTAGTTCTGATTCTCGCTATCTGCACTGGGCGACAAAGGCGTTCTCATTACGGGATACGTGGCCAACGGGATCATGGATGGTAGCGGTGTTTCAAGAAACACAGCGTGAGGTAGTGTAGTATCACAAGATGAGGTGTAATTAATCACTGTGGGTTTAACATACTATAGGCCATCATAATCGGGGTATGTTCCACCAGCCTCATCCCGGATGACATTCTCCCCAAGGATCTTTGTGAAAATCGGGTCGGATCTCAGCCTTATATAGTACTCGTGCACGACAGGGTGCTTCGCTGCCCATGCCTTTGTAAAAACCTGCAATCTAGTATCAGCGAGTCTACTCATCATCAATTGTACTTGGAAACTCACAAACTGGTACCCCCTCGCCAGACCAGAAACAACAAACAAGTCCGCAATGGTCAAAGTGTCGCCGACGAGGAACGTCTTTCCTGAAATCTCCTTCTCCACAGCCCTAACCGTCAATTCGCAGTTCTCCTCCAGCTGAGCCAGAATCTCTGGACTCGAAGGCGCACGCCCGATGATGGGGTTGATCCAGGCCATGATGGGCGGCAGCAACTCGTAATCTGTAAACGACGCCCATCGCAAGCAGGTTGTTTCCTCGCGGAGGCCTGAACCGAGCAGAGTAGTCTTTGGGTCTTGCTTCGCCACTAGGGATCGCAACCGCGTTAGGCTAAGCCGAACTATGGAGGTAGACCTGGTAACTTACAGAACCACGACACGGCGATGTTCTCGTAGACGCAGAATCCATCGGCTGTTTCAAGCGCTGGGACCTTGCCAGGGTGGAATTTGGACAAGTACTCCTCGCCCACTCCGCCACGGTCCGTGTAAATCTTGATGGGAAGGGCAGTAACGATTTCGACATCTAGTTTGAGAAGCTCCGCAATGTACAAGACCATGGTCGAGCGCGGAGCCTTGGGGTAGGTGTAAATCTTGCCGAACGACATTTTGGACGAGTGGTGTTTCAATTCGGGGCTGGGGTGGAGACTGGGAAGCTAAAGAGCAGGCAACATTGTGTGTGGTGTCTATACATATACATCGACGTGTCTATGAGAGCTGATCGGTAATCAGACCGTTTTCGTCTGCGGATTGAGGAGCTCATGGCTGACTGCAGGCCCGGAGCTTCATCCATGTAAGCGGAGCTCCTCCCGGTTATCCAGCTCCGCCCTTGGCGGTCGCTACCAGGCGCTGATTCGACAACTGCTTATCACCAGATATGGATGGTGCCTGGGACTAGCCACTCTGATTTTCTTCTTACTTTTTGCCATTTGGCTTCAGCTTCCGACTTCATTGTTGTTTATCCATCAGTCTTCGGAGGGGGTTGGCTTTTCACAACAAGTCCGCAATTGAAACTCGCACAACCGCAAATATGTCTTTCAAGTAAGATCCATCCCTGTAATAGCGTTCCTTCCGTAGCTAACGTACTCAGATACATCCTAGTTACCGGAGCCACTGGCTTTGTTGGTGCGCATGTCGTGGATTGCCTCCTGAAGAAAGGGTTCAAGGTTCGAGCTGTAGTACGATCCAAGGCAAAAGCTCAGCGTATGCTGGAGTGGCAGAAGGAATTCTCAGAGAAATTGGACTTTTACTACATCGATAATATTACAACTCCGGGGGTCTTCGACAATGCCATGAAGGACATAAATGGAGTCATCCATCTAGCCAGTGTAAGCAGTCTACGGCTGACTCGAACTGAACAAACTGACAGTTCAAACAGCCTCTCAACTATCAGGTGGCGGATAAAGAAAAGGAGCTCATAATTCCAGCCATCCAAGGTGTTCGATCAATACTAGAGGCCAGCAAGGACAGCGGAGTTCAGCGAATCGTCATGACCTCATCGTTTGGCGCTGTCCTTGACATGAACCGGAAAGAATCCGACCCTTGGACATATTCTTCCGCCGACTGGAACCCCATCACCTACGCCGAGGCCGCAGACCCATCAGCGACACCCCAGGACGCATACCGAGGATCCAAGGTCTTTGCTGAACAGGCAGCGTGGGATTTCATCAAGACTGCAAAGCCCCAGTTTGACCTGGTGACGCTCTGCCCCTCGATGATTTTCGGCCCTGTTGCAGGCTACCTGGACTCGCCGCAGGATCTAAACGAATCCAACGGCTTGCTGTGGAAAGTGGCGAGCGGGGGTCCGTCGAGTTCGTTGCCTCCCGCAAGGTTTAATTTCTGGATCGACGTACGAGACCTGGCGGAGATTCATGTTCAGGCTCTACTCAACCCAGATGCTGGTGGAAAGCGTTACGTCCCTGTTGCACCTGGAAAGTTCAACTATCAGCTTGTGTCAGAGATCATGGTGGAACACATCCCAGAAAGCTCAAAGAATTCCGTGTCGAGGGGACTGCAAGACATCAAACACCACATCAACGTGGATACTAGTGCCATGGATAAGGACTTCTCAGGCTTAAAGTATAGAACGCTTAAGGAGACTGTGGTCGATTTTATGGAGCAAGTACTCCCAGTCAGCAACTCTTAAGGCAGATTCAAAGAGAGCACACCGCACCACAGTTTAATTTCTCTTTCTCTTTGACGGTGCTGCAGACTTGGGAAAGACTTGAGCCCTCGAGTTCTTTTGCTCATCCATATTCAATCCAGACAAAGCCGACTTCATATCCACATTACTCATACTACTGAGTCATAATCCTCCACTTCGTAGTCTATGGTCTCATGATACAAATCTCCATGTGTAGCTTCCCACTTATCCTGAGGCACCTCATCTCCTAGACACCACTTCTCTACCCCCTTCCGAGTTCCTTCCTCGTTAATTACGCTACAATCCACCCTGACTACCATATCGTCCATCCGATAATGGTCCCAGATTGGCGGCTCATCCCCCCAAGATTGAGTCCAGTCCCCAGACCGGAAATGCACCGCTGTCAGCTCCTCGCCGACTTTGGCCGCCCGTAAGCGCTTGAAAATCTCCGTTGCGCTGTGGGGGTTGAGCAGCGGCTGGGCAAGATATTCCGATTCGGTGCAACGCCCTCCTCCGTGGTCGTCACGTTGCTTGCGCCCGCATTCGCTCACCAGCTCGAAATAGATGGTCAAGTTTGTTAAATTCGGTAGGTTTGATCCTAGGGCGTCGAGTTTGGTGAGTGGCCAGGAGTCTTCCTCGCGGTTCAAGTCAATCGTCAGATCCTGAAGTCTCGGTGCAAGCGTGCCAAGTTGCTGGATCTGATCGATGGAGATGGCAGGCCTCGGATAGTGCATTACTTCTGCGTTACGCCATTCTAGCTGTTGCAGCGTTTCTCCGTGATGCTGTAACACAATGTCGAATACTTCCTCGCCGCATGAACCGCTGTCTAGCCAAGTGAGATTGGTCAAGGAAGAAGGCGGGAACGCGAGGATAAAATCCCCAGCAGGCGGTATTTTGGGTAGTGGACTGGCATTGTCGATCCATGGGCCCTGAATCGTTAGAGAGCGAAGACTTGAGAGTCTGGCTGGTAGGCGGTGGACGACGGAATCGTTATTGAGGCCTCCACTCTTGATGGCGAGGGTATGAATATGCGAAAAGTCCATGGCCTCGAGCCACAAGTCCAAGTTGGTCTTGTTTTGCATCTTGGGGGGTAGCTGGCTGGCCCTGTACCATTTGAATGCATTGCCAGAATACACCCACGTAAGTCCGTAGTCAACAAACCGTAGTACATTGCCGAACCATGACACCCAGGTGTATTCATCCGATGACCACCTGCTGTCTAGGGAGAAGAAACGAGGACGAAGACGCTTGAGTGAGTCCAACTCACGATCCAGTGTTTTCCACTCTCGCTCATCGAAGTCGTACCCGTCGAGCTTGAGGACTTGGGGAGACGAAAGGTAGCGGTCGCTTCCTTCCAAGTTGAACGGCAAATTGTAGCGATTGGGAAACTCGACGCAACCAAACGGGGCGGCGTGCAAATCAAGCTCGGTGATGTTGGGACACGTCTTCATAGCGGCGTGAACTTCGTCGTGCGTGCCGAAAGGGGCGCCGATGGGGACGATTGCTTTGATTTCAGTCGGACATGGTGAGTGCGGCGTCCATCGATCGTCTCCATCAGAGGACACAGCTCTGTCGGCGAGATGTAAGAGGAGTAATAGAGCTCTTGGTAATCCCATTTTCAACGGGGAATTTGAAAATTGGTATTAAGAGGAAGAAATACAAACCAATACTAGAGAAATTCGGAAAAAATAATTAATAACGCGCCGTGCTGGGTCAAGACTTCTGTGCCCAAGATCAGACACCGTGTCTTGATGTTGAAGCCACATTTCTTCTTCCGGCAACGTCTGATGACACAGGGACCTTGGCGCTTACAACCAACTGGCCTATCAATATGGTTGGCAAAATTTAGGCAACCGTGCTCACAGTGATACCACAGACGGTTCAATCGCGGAGTTCTTTTGGGTTCCGTCGGGCCAATGATGCAGAGGACGTCCGTGATGCGCCGCCGATCCCCTCTCTTCCTTCGTCCCTTTGCAGTCTTTCATTCCGGAGTCATGTGCGTCTGTCGATACTGATTTTTGGAGGCATCAATCATATGCAAGGCACTCATTAATTGCGGGCGACAAATGGCTTTGCATTGGTTGACACACGCGACCTTCCCAGCCCGATTGGAAATTTGTGTGAGCTATTTTAGGTGGGTGTATGAGCCCACAGGGTAACGCGTCAAATACAAAATTCGGGTGCTCGTTAGGCCGAATATTTTCAACTTGCCATCCACGCTGATCAACAAACAGCGTGCCCGATTGTTTACTTTCTTGTCGGTCCAACCTACCCACTTCTTTACAGAGATCGTCCAGTCACAATGTCTATGAACCTCATCTCGACCTACCACTCATCTCCCAATTTCTCCATTACTCCGCCTGATGCAAATGGACCTTTACATCTAGGCAGTGTCATTACAGACCTCAGAGACCCGGTCGCTCTCAACCCAAGCATCAGGGTATCTATACCAGAGGATGAAATCATGAAAACCCACCTCACTGGCTATTCAACTACACTCAAAAGGTCCCCAGATCCCAGATGGGGTATACTTACTGGGCTCTCAGGGTTGAGCAGGCCCGTAGCTCAACAGGGCACAGTCCAAGGTCGATCTTATAACGAGGAGCTCGTCACCAAACTCCTCGAGACTCACTACTTCAACCCATCATCCGAGTACATTGAGGAATCTATAAACCTCCAGCCTGTCAAGGCATTCAGAAATGCCTCTCATGACAAGTTACCAGTCTTTCTCGTCACGGGCATAAAGATAGCCAGGGGCGCTTCTATCAGGATCGCTAAGGGCATGTCAGTGGGAGGCAGTGCCCACATTGATGCGACTGGGGGCGTTACCGGATTAATGACAGCCGGGCCTTTCGTTTCAGCCCAGTTGACTACTAACCAAGAAATGAACTTTGATGAGTCTTCGGACTTCGTGCTCGCATATCGCGTTACGAGAGTAAGGTGGAAGAAGGGTGAGGTTAAGAGCAAGGCATACACTTCTGGCGCTACTATAGTAGATGACGACTGCGGATCTGCCAGCATGTTATTTGGATATGTGGACTTCATCCATAATTTCACTGATCAGGAGGCTGCCAACTAAATCACGGATGAGCTTGGGTGGCCTTCCTCAGAAGCTTACATAGAAATGGGTCATCTTGAGTTAAAATAGTCTCAAATTGTTTGGCGATGTCAATCTCGTCATCTACCACGTTCAATCCTCAGGGTGCCGTTCAGAAAAAGATCATTCTATTCATCCAATTTCTCCAAGATCATGTCCCTGATCACTCCGTCTGTTCTTCGATGATTCCACAGCCCCCAAGGTGCTACATATCGATATCCGCCATCCGATGTCGGACTGAGGAGCTGGAACATAACTCGCATTCCCTCAGCCGAGTTCAATCGGGCGTGCTGTTGAGGGCTCATTGCGATTCCTTTTGCAATTTCCAGCATATCAGCTGCGATTGCCGAAGCAATGGCAGTTGCAAATGATGTTCCTGACATGAAGATCTCATGCTGCTTCCAGGTGAGAGGAACAGCAATCCCAAGAGTCATGAAGTTGTCGTCGTTTGCAGAAGGTTGAGGGCTAATCTTCCCGTCCTTACCCGCTCCGTCAGATGCATGGATACAGATGACGTGCCTATTGCTCCCTGGAAATGCCCTTGGGCCATTGTTTCCGTGGTTCCCAGCCGCTGCGATTAGGATCTTGCCCGCAGCTATTGCTCGGTTCACTGCTCCATCAACGTCATGGTTTCGTCTGTGCATTCCAAGGGACATGGATATGATATCCACGTCTTGAGCAACAGCCCAATCTATCGCCTGGAGAGTGTTAATTTGAAATCCCATTATGGCCGGCCAGAAGACTTACATGGGCGATGAGCAGTTCATCTTCCTCCGGCAAATACTTGGCGTCTGCAATTTTGGCTACATAAATCTCTGCTTCCGGAGCAGTTCGAAAGATTATGTCCGCAACATGTGTGCCGTGGCCGTAGTTGTCAGTCATGTCAGTGGGACCATTCTTCCAGCTCTTGAGTTCTTTGAGCCTCTGGCCCGCCATTCCCCCACGGACGCCTGGGTGCATCAAATCAATTCCCGTGTCTATAACGCAGATTCTAACTCGTCGTGATGGCGTCTTACTACCGCTTACAGCCTGAGGATATGAAGATGTATCCGGTAGGTATGAGCTGAGGAAGAGATTGATGTTATCGTAGAACCATTTGGACTTCGCCACAGTCCTAAATACCCTTGAATTAGTTATCGTTCGACCACTCAGCAGGGCTGTACCTCCTCTGATAAGTGCATACCTCACGTCATGTACATGCTCTGGAACGTCGTCGAAGATTTCGAACCCTTTTCCCCTCTCCCGTGGCGATGTCATTTGCAATTGCTTCTCAGTGCTTCGCTTGATTTTTGATGTCATAGCACAATCAGAGTTCGAGAGAACTGTTTTCGTCTGATTACTCATTTGATCCGCAGTCGCGGTACTAGTTCGAGTTTGGGGTATATCATCCTCCGATGATAGACCTGATGGGACCAAGGTGTGAGTTCGGGCGCGCTTTGTAGCACCGCCATCAGAAATGTGCTGGTCGCAACTTGGCTCAACATCCTCAAACGTCACACTTTTCCCCATAATCGGATTATGTCTATGATGAAGTGCGTTTGATCCTCGATCCGTCCATTTCTTGCGCGCTTGGGAGTTTGCTGTTACTTCCTCGCGACAATATCGTTGATCTGGCTGATCCCGTTGTCGTTTCAGACTCGGCCTCCGGTAGTGGCTTTGATCCTTTTCTAGGTGCGATATGATTGATTTGTACGTCAACCTTGTGAGTTCCTCAGCCGTCTCCAGTGATGCTTTGGTGTGTAGATCCAAACAACCTTCAATCGCTTGAAGGTAGCTTTCTGTGGCCGAGGGCATTTTCTCTCTGACGAATTTCTCGATGGTCAGCCAGAGGCTCGGGTTGTCATGATTGTCTTTCTCAGCTACCACAACTCTCGATCCCGTCTCAATCTCAACTAGAAGTTTCCCGAAATTTAGGAATATCGAACTGCCTAGGAGTTTTTCAGGGCTTTGAGGTTCAACTTGGCTGCATCGCATGTAGGGGACCAGTCCATTGTCCGATGGGTCCAACAAGTATATGCTGTCAGCAGACCAGTAATTGTCCGTCCACTGGCAACCAAACAAGTGAATGAGGCACCAAGATAGATCCAGAGTTATCTGCCTCTTCTCAAATACCGTGAACCTCTTTGAAACTGGGCACTCCAATGATATCGGCAGGAGACGATGTGTATTAATCAGTCGCCCAAGACTCATAGTCGGAGTGCCATTTTGTTGCCGAGCCTGACCATGCGGATAGGCTGTTTTAGATAAACATTGATCTAGCATTTGAAGCTTCAAAATTCTGTTGTAGCACATAGATTCGTTGAGCGTCCCGCAGAGGCTGAGAAAGTCTCGTGGCTTGGCATTGGTGTTTGTAGCGTTGCTAAGAATATCAGCCTGCTCATCACATATTGTTTTTGGGTAGTAAGTGGCTTGGTTGCAAACCTTGGAGCGGAATAGTGAACTTCTTGCCATGTATCCGAGTTCCCACACCCAGAAACAAAAAGGGAAATTGCTGTGCTCTCGGATGATTCCCATTTGCGACCCGCAAGCTGCAACACTGTCTGATGCTGTACTCCGCTTTCACACTCTGCTAGTTGATTTTGTAGGGTACTGAGTAGTAACTCAATTTCCATTTGAAGGGAATTCTTAGATTTTTGAACTTTTGTTCCGGGCTCTTCCAAATGTGGTGTCGGTTCTTCAAGTCGCATCTGGAAGTAGGCTTCCATACTCTTATTAAAGGTCCTCACAGCTGAAGTGACAGACTCGCACGGCTCCTGATCGACGAGAGGAATGGCATTCAAGCCTTTGAAATCGCCACTCCATAGCTTTAGGCAATCGTCCGACTCATGTTCTTCGGAAATGTCTCTCAAGAAGTCGAACAAGTCAACTGCAAAGAGCTTGTTGAGGGACGACACCACCTCCTTAACCTGGACCTTGAAAAGTGATGAGCCACTCTCACTGAGTTCTTTGCAGATTGGTATGACAAGAGCAAGAGTCTTGAGTTCGGATTGAAGTGATTGCAGCACCCTTCTCAAGTTGGATGAAGGGTGATCGGTTGCAAGGCCTGCGAGAGATAACGTCACGGCAGCCAATAGTTGTGGATGCACCACTTGAACCACACGCCATTCAACCAAGTCGGATACGCGCATTCTGCGATGTTTATGAGCTTGGGCTTGTCGTCGATAGTACCCCTCAGATGATCCGAGATACGACAGAGGCTGAAAGATAAGTGGATGGTAATCATTTGTGGTTTCATGTCGGGCCGCTCAACAAGGCCACACGTGATCATTGTACGGGGAATGAGGGATTTATTCAGTCCATCAAGCGACTCGCGTCTAAGTGGCATGTTGCTATCATTATGCTTTCAGAATGCTGTTATGGAGAATCTGAGCCGTCGTAATCGGAGTTCCTTAAATCCTACCGATCCTACGATGTTGGCTACCTCACAGCGCACCTCACCACGAAGCTGCACCACATGACACATTCATGCATGGCAATATTCTAGAGACCACTCGAATTAGATTCAATACATCTATCACGGAGTGTAAGATGCCCCGTTCATTAAGTCAACTCGGGATCACTGCTTATCGCCCGGCGCCGCAGTTCGACTGCGCATAGGTGAGCAGCCCAGCCGGGGTATTTCCATGTACTGCACTGATTCCAGGTCTCTCATTTCTCTGATAGATCAAGACTTCTGCAGTTCACTCTTTCACTTCTTATCGATCTTGATTCTCAGAAATTCAATACAGCTTTGCGTAAGCCGCGGGAAAGTATCTGCATTTGGATGCGATAGGCTCATCTCGATTCGGCGAGCTAGCGGTCCTCCTTTGTGGCTTTTGAACTTTCTCTTGTCGCTAAATGACTAGGCTCTACAAAGGTATTGCTTTGCCCCGTTGACAGTTCGCCCTAATCTCGCTTGTGATCATTCATCAAATACCTTCCCAGGGTTGAGTAGCCAACTACATCGCGTGTGAGTAACTGCTTCAAAGGAATCTCAGATGGACTGACTGTGGATCAAGCGTTTCCTTGAGCGCCTTCATAACACCGATTGTAGCCGGCCCGAGCTCTTTTTCTAGGCAATGCTTGGTGATCGTCAGTTGAAGAACAAATATCATGAGACAACCTCACTTACCTTCTTTCCGAGTCCGATCCCATGTTCTCCCTGCAACCCAAATCAGATGAGTTTCGAGTTTCATCACAGTTTAACTCACCGAGACGGTGCCCTCCATCTCTAACGCCCGATCCATCATGAGATTGATGCAGCCCTCAACGGCCTTGCGCTCTTTTTCTTGGTCCGGCTTATACATGACGACTTGATGAAAGTTGCCATCGCCAACGTGGCCCAGAACACTCGCGAAGAGACCCAAATCATTCGCTGTCTCCTTGGATTTATCTGTCTTATGTCAGCCCCTGCTCCAAATTTGATCTTCAGTCACTTGCCGATAAGTTCTGCCATTCGTGAGAGTGGCACAGCAACATCTGTCGACCATATCTGAGTGCCCTCAGGTCGAGCTGCGAGGTTGGCCCAGAGAGCTTGCTTTCGAGCTGACCAAAGCGACTGCATCTGAGATTCAGTAGTAGCTGATTCAAAGGAATGGCAGCCGTTGGACTTTGTGATTTCTCGTGCCAAGCGCGTGCTGTCCTCGACCGCTTTCTGTGATCCCGAGAACCTCAACATCAAGTCAGCAGTGCACCGCCCTCTCGACTTTTGAACTCTTACTTCAGAAAGAGGGTAGGCAATTCGTCCCACATTCGACCACCGTCTCCCCCGCTCTTGTTGATAACCTGCATCTGAACCTCGTCCATCAACTCCAAGGCGGCAAGCGGAACGCCACGACGCATCATCTTGAAAGCAGCGTCTGCGGCTTCTTTCACGCTAGAGAAGGTAGCCGTTGCTACGCTGAAACTCTCAGGGATGATTGCAAGCTTCAGCGTCACCTCGGTGATTATTCCCAAGGTACCCTCGGATCCAGTGAATAGAGCTGTGAGGTTGTATCCGGCCGATGTCTTGCGCGGTCGGTACCGGGTCTTGATCACTGATCCATCAGCAAGAACCACAGTCAGATTGACAACATAATCCTTCATCGTTCCGTATCGCATGGCGTTTGTGCCGCTGCAGTTTGTCGCCACCATGCCACCAACGAGGGCCGTCGGGCTCGGGTCCAGAGGCAGAAACAAGCCGGTTTCTTCGATCTTGTCATTCAGATTGACCCAATTGACTCCTGGCTGCACTACCACGTCCATATCCTCGGGGTGAAACGCGACAATCTTGTCCATGCTCGACATATCCAGACAGATGCCCGAGTATGGCGAGCTGAAGTTTCCCTCGACGCTGGATCCTGCTCCGTACGGCACTATAGGCACCTTGTACTTTGTGCAGATTTTTGCTATTTCCGACACATCTTCTGTCGTCTTGGGGCGCACAATTGCGACAGGGCGAACGTCTGTGTTGGAGGTTGACCATTCGGAGTAACCGTGCTCCTCCAAGTCGTCCTTATCAACGCTGACGCCATCCTGTCCAACGCATTGCCGGATTTCACCGAGTGCCTTTGATGCGTTAATTCTTGAGTCTCTAGACAATGGATCATTGACCTACCTTCATCGTAGTAGCAACGTCGGCGTACTTTGCCCGCATGGATTGTCGGGGTGCTTCGGAAGTCCTCCATCTGGGGATTGCTTCGCTTGTTGACCCCGAATAACTCCAGATACTCCCTAGAGACACAGTGGCTACACTACCAAATATGAATCCGACGGCGATGTAGGCAAGAGAGCGTTGGCGCTGGTGATTTCTAGACCCAGCCGCCGAGGTTGACGCCGATAAGCTGCGAATTGGCGGGGCAGCTTTGTAGATGGACTGATATCGAGGCCATCGCAACGGGAACACGAGCTTCGAATTCGGCCTCATACTCACAAGCCCACTCACTATGAAGCAAGGCGAGACAAGATCGAGTGTAGTGAAATAGTAAGTGGTATGTGCTAGAGACTGCGTCAGTCTGCTGGACGCGTGCAGAAGTGGGAACGCCTCCGTCGGATATTCCCAAAGCTATCTAGCGTCGGAATCCCGTCGGATCGGATATCTGTGGGGATGCGGACCGGTCTCGGAGCATGGGGCCGACACTTTTCTCTCAAAGGACTCAATGAGCTGATTGGGTGCTTCGTCGCAATTTAGTGAGGGCTGCTTTCTTGAACGGTAAGGAATCCGGGGTAATTGTCTGAGCAAATGAGAGTTCGCATGTTCAAAACCAGGACCATGTCTTTTGTTCTGTGGATTCGGAGTAATCGCCTTTTCTTCCCATTTCTCGACCTCATTTGTTCACTCGTGGCAAGCTTTCTGCCACATATCTGGAGTAACCTGAAAAGACGAATACCTTTGGTGCCCATATAACAATACTACGTTTCAGGACTTTGGGTCTGTTGTCTCTTGTTGGAGGAAGCTCTAATTACAGACCAAGGAAATTAACTACGCTGTATCACACATATCCATTAACCCGCCTAATTAATATCTAAATAGTTGAACTCTCTATCTCCTCGACGGCTTTGATAAGGCTCTCTATTCTATTCTCACACTCTCTTCTACTCGTCTCCTGCATTTCAAATGTCTCCCGTAGCTTGTCAACCATAAATCCCCGCAACGGCGTTTTCTTTGCAGACCGGTAATCGAAAACAACAATATCCTCAAAGCATCTCGCCGCTGGTCTTTGGTGCCGCTCAGATAAGATCACAGCTTCAAGCAGAACGTGATCCGAGTCATAGTCGGGAGGAGATACGAGCTTGTGGAGGACGGTAGTTTGATCAGGAAAATCCATCGGCTGAAATTATCAGATGGATCCAGGATGAAGCGATCTTAGGCCGTCACTCACTAATTTGTAATCAGTTTTGATACTTCTCAGGATAAGGCCCACGCTGCGAGGCGTCATCAGCTCTACCCATTCCTGTCGGTGCTCTGGGTCGGACGTTGCGGCAAAGCTGCGCAGCCAGTTGACTCGCGCGGCTTCGGCATATTTGTTGTACATGACATTATTCACGTGTCCTGCTGGCGATTAATGACCGATTCAGTGGCAGAGGACAGAATTCATACCCTATGAACGATTGTCAGTGCTTGCTTCTGTATACCGGGCATGTCCAGGGGTACTCACCATGCTATCCTGCGATTTGAATAGACCACGTCATCAGTCTATGCTAAATGCCCAGTTTCATCAGTGCCAGGACTCACCATGTCACCCCAAGCTACCTCGTGTTTATCAAGGCCTCTCCATTCCTTGGCCGTCAGGAATCCTTCCTCTCCGGCCAGCAGCTCCATCCAATGGCTCTGAACATAAGTGAAGAGCTCTTTCGCCTTTTGTACTTGTTGCGGCGGAATATCAAGCTGTTGGCATCGCTTGAGACGCTCCTTGACGTCCGATAGCCACCGAGGGTTGTGGCTCTTCTGGGCGGGGTGTGTCGCGTGGAACTGACGCGTCGCACTTGTCGCATAGGGAGCGATTGAAGCTCGCAACAGGGCGCTCGGCGCTGCACGGCGCATGATTTGCGACAATCCTGTTAGAGGGGCCATTGTGGTGCTTCGCATCTGGCGCTGGACGTGGATTGATGAAGAGTCAAATTGGCAGGTTTGGTTGAACCGCGATACCGGTTCTAGCGGTTGTCGTCGGCCCAATCGTCGGCGGAGACGTCATAATTGCCGAGTGGTCCGAACTCCGAGGAGCTTGCGACAACCTTAGCGAGGCAAAGGAGGAGGCATTTCGGGAAGAATTGAGACACGCCGAGGTGTCGATGCGAGGCTTACGAGTATTGACACCCAGTCCAGTTACCTTCTCGGAGCAAAGACTGGATTCTAGCCGACTTTATTTGCCAGCACCCCCCTAGCGAAATCACTACTCAATCAAGAGCCAAGCATAGGAACTTTGAGACAAATCATCATACTATTTGCTCTAGCTAATATTTAGTGTCGACGCACTGAACGATGCAGTTCTCGTCAAGGCCTGACAGCTATTTCCTTTCGGAGATTAGACATTTCCCCCGATCCGACTTTGTCGCAAGTGCCTCCGGCCGTATATCGAAGTCGAAAATATCCATCGGTAACCCAATAGTAGTGCAGGCATTGGGAATCTGTGCTCCCATTTTAGTCCAGAGATTATGTTGATAGAAAAGACACCACTTACATCAACAATGCCAGCGATATGGCCTTCGACCGGTGCGGCGCTCAAGAGTAGATAGATCTGGTAGTCATCGTATCCATAACGTTTGAGATACTCGATGACGCGTAGGCAGCTCTGGCGATAGGCAATCGTGGTGTCCAGGTAATGCTGTTTGCCGTGTTCATCGACGGAAAAGCCCTGATACCCGAGTCAACACTTGTGCGTTTGGCGCTTCAGTCACGCAAAAAGATTACCTCGAAATGGAGCATTCTGCCAGGTCCGAACTGAGGCTGCACGGGACCTGGAATGTAGATGGGGGACCGCCCATTGGTCATGCCCATTTGCTTCTGTCCTCCCTTGATGACTCGGCAGTTTACCGTGATGATGCCGGCCATTTCAATTGCACCACAGAAGGAGATTTCTCCGTCGCCCTCTTTTTTTCTAGTGAGAACCAAATGCCAGCTCATGGAGGCGATGCTAAGACTTACGAGAGAAGTGCAAGTCTCCGACGCTGAACTTGGCGCCAGGTACGTGTACCGGCAAGTACACCTTGCTACCGCGCGACAAATTCTTGATATCGCAGTTACCGCCGTGCTCCGGCCGTCCGGGAATCGTGCGTGCACCTTCTTTGGCCACCTTGCTTGTGGCAGCGGCATCCGCCGAGCCAGCATGAACGTTCTTCTCCAAGGGCGGGTTTGCAACCGTCCGGGTGAGAGTCGTGGTACTAATCAGCTCGGCTTCGCGGCGATTCCACTCGGCGAGGATCTCGGCTGACGGGGCACAGCCTAGGATTCCCGGGTGGATCAGGCCGGCGAACTTAACGCCTGGAATGTGCCTGGACGAGCAGTGAATGCCCTCAAAGTCCCAGATGGCCTTTGCACTGGGAGAGGTTAGCGCCGGATCTCGATTCGGATCGAGGGGGAGAATACGCATTGGGGTAGATCTCATCCAGGAAACCTCCTCCATTGTCCTTGTGGAAGACGCCCGTGAATCCCCAGGGATGGTCCTCGAATGGCTGGACGTCGTGGATCTCGACGCAGAGTACATCACCAGGCTCTGCGCCCTTGATCTCGAACGGGCCGGAAAGGTAGTGGATGCGGCTCAGATCTACTGTCAAGACGTCGTCTGCGGAGTCGTTGTTTTTGATCTGGCCACCGGTCCAGTCGAGGCACTCGATTTTGACAGTCTCGCCGTCTTCAATTGTGCTACAGAAGGGAACTGCGACATGTAACGGATCAATCGCAGCCACAATACTCGATTGATGGTTGAAGCTTACCATCGGGATGCCATCTATTCTGGAGGATATTTAGTGATCTGCATACAATCCATCTCAATCACTTGCATTGGCCATGAGCTTACGTGGAGATAGGGCTGGTCCTCGGCCGGACGATCGAGGTCAACGCTCAAAGCAGTTCGAACTTTGCCAGGCATGTTGTCGTGTGAGGCTTCTGGTGATGTATCTAGATGATTGATCTCGGTTGATACAAATGGATGAATTGGCAGCTTCTACGAAACAGGAAGCTGGGGAGCATCAAAGTACCTGACTTGAGATACCCCGCCTGCGTATCAATTGATTGCGCATGACGCATGCTCGCTATCAGCATCACAGACTTCTGCAATGCACCCTTATCAGAGGGGAAGGCGAGCCCTGATTAGGCAGTGGATCGTCACTACTGCCGGTTGAATTAGCTCCTTCTCGCGCCCTACGACAGCTCTTTTGCACCCTACAACAGCTCTTTTGCACCCTACAACAGCTCTTTTGCACCCTACAACAGCTCTTTTGCACCCTACGACAGCCGGACACGGGAACTCCTGATGCAGCCAACCCGCACGGAAGCCGCGGCGTTCCTCTTGTAGCCGGCCCAGTCTCGACAAAATGGCTGCATTAGCATCCAATCCATGGCTTAACACGTGAGATGCAAGCCGACGCCTGATCAAGAATCAAAGCGTCCGAGAGTGCGGGGCTTGATGTCTCACTTTGGGCATCCCGCAAACAAACCACGAGCAACTCATACACATTCTTGTGACGTCTTGTGCACTACTAATTATGGACGGAATCAAGAAATTCACCCTCGGGGACTTTGAGCTTCAAGACGGCGGAAAGCTCCCTGGGGCCTGGCTTGCCTACAAGACCTTCGGCGACTCGTCATTCCCGGCGGTGCTGTATCCGACATGGTACTCCGGCTTCATCTCCGCCAACGAGTGGCTCATTGGTGAAGACAAAGCACTCAATCCCAAGAAATACTACATCATCATTCCCGCACTTTTCGGAAATGGCGAGTCCATCAGCCCTTCAAACTCCAACATCGGCCCGTTCCCCAACATCACCTTCTTCGACAACGTACGAGCTCAGCATCTGCTTCTCCAAGAACTAGGTGTCAAGCATCTCCGAGCCGTGACTGGATGGTCGATGGGCGCTGGCCAGACATTCCAATGGGCGACGCAGTACCCAGATTACATGGACATCTGCGTCCCCTTCTGCGGTTCTGCCAAGACTTCTCTCCACAACCAAGTGTTTCTGGAAGGCATCAAATCCGCGCTCCTCGCCGCAAAGGGAGTCGCCTCCGCCGGAAGCTCCAACGGCCGTGTTGAAGCGTCTGGCCAAGAGAAGCGCACCTGGTCAGATAGTGAAAAGGAGATTGGATTGAAGGCTTTCGGTCGCGGGTACGCTGGCTGGGGATTCTCGCAGGCATTTTACCGCGAGGAATTGTTCAAGAAGAACTACGGGGCCAGTGATCTGGAAGATTTCATGGTAACCTTCTGGGAAGCCTGGGCGCTCAGCAAAGACCCGGAGAACCTGCTTGTCATGCTTCACACATGGCAGAGCGGCGACGTCAGCAAGCAAGAGCCGTACAATGGCAACTTTGAGAAAGCCATGGCAGGCATCAAGGCGAAGACTTTGGTGCTTCCATGCAAGACAGATCTATACTTCCCGTAAGCTGGTCACTCCTGTAGATGAGCACATACTAACGAAAGATAGACCCGAGGACTCGGAATATGAAGTTTCTTGCATGAGTCCAGGCGTTGGCGAGCTAGATGTCTATCCCTCAATTTGGGGCCACTGGGCTGGAGGGCCGCCGGGAAACATGGACGATGTGCGGTGGTTGGATGAGCGACTGGCGAGGATGTTGTCTGAAGCGCCCGTACACGAGTTGGCCGCTAAGCTTGACAAGGTTTCGTGTTGATAGACATAATATTTACGATTATATCCATCTGTGATTGGCAAGCATTTGTGTCAAGATCCTAGAGGGTAGGAGCGGTTGAGTAGAGCAAGCTAGTAGTCATACAGAAACAAGCACTAAATGAAGAAGATGCCCTCAAACGTTGTTCAATAGCGGTCGAGGTGGTTTACATTAGAGAGTTCATCTATTCAACTAATTCCAGACTAAAAATGATCTCGAATACTGTCCGAGAATATCCTTTAAGAGTGAGTTGGAGGAGGGTATCCTTCTTTGAACACGATCCATCCTGCGAGAGGTCTGACCCGTGTCAGGGCTGTCTGGTTGCCTTCACTGGCCTCTCCTCCTGATGGCTCCTCTGTTGTATCCTCGGGAAGAGCTTGTATACCTAAAGACCCTGCCAGAATGATACACTGCGTGGTCTTGCCGTTGTCGTCAATCATGACAGGAATAGTATTGAAGCCGCTTGGCACCTCCCGAACTTCGACTTGAGGATACTCGACTCCGTCAAGCACCTTATTTTGAGTATGAAACGACTTCCCCCACCCTAGAGCGTTCCAGTAGCAGAATGCGGTGAGTCAGCCAGACAAGTAGTCATGGCCACCGGACAACTCGTGTCTGGTCACGATCTTGTTCCAGAAGCTAACGACCTTTGGGTTGGTCGGGTCCTCAAAGGACATGATCATGTAGCGAAGGATAGGCCTCAGCATGTCGGCAAATAAGCCTGGCTCTTCGCCCATCTCGTCCAATTTGTCCAGTCGCGCCTGAATATTCTTGTAGTCCGCCACTTCTCCAAGCAGCGTCACGGACGGAATGCCGCAGGTCAGGCCCATTGAGGGCGAAGAGAACTCGTGCGAAGTGCCCATGAACAAAACCGATGCGACAACGCGATCCGTATCCGAGGTTGTGGAGAACTCCGGCATGACCCAAGTGCGCAACTCGGCGTCCTTGACCTTCTCGGCGATCATGTGCTTCATACGCTCAGCAAGGGTTCCAGAATCCACATTGTCCAGGGACTTGGCGATGACGACTTCGCGTTTCTGCTCTTCATGTTCGACGAAGTAAGCACTCGGCGTCTCGGCATAGGCGTTGACGTAGGAGCTTATCTGCGTGATGATGGAGAGCCAGATGTCGTCCGGGCGGATCGTCAGGTGATGGCTGTTGCTGTATGCGTGGTAGGCGGCCCAGACGAAGCCGTTCTTGGAGGGCGACGTGTAGTTCGCTTCAAGCTTGGAGCTGGGAACTGAGCTTTGGATGATGCCACGGCAGCGGCTGAAATTGTGGGGGCTGGCTTCTTCGAGGAAAGCCTCTGGAGTCGTGACTTTGAAGTAGTCCCAGGGCTTGGCTGGGTAGTCAGCGATGGCCAAGGTCACGGGCATGATGAAGTATATGTGACGTAGGACTTGAACCTTTGGTTTTGTCTTGACGCTTGCTTTGGTTGCAGTTGAATGAGCCTGTTACTAGCTGAGGTATATATAGCTACAGCATCGTGAGTTGTCATGTCGTCAGTTGTGTGACTGTGAGTTGCACAGAGCTCTGTTGTTCAATTTACGTTGACGTCACGTCACCCAAATCTGGGCGCTGGCGCACAACTTTCAGGCTTCGAAGTGCAGACTTAACCTATTAAGAACAACAGGCACAGGCTTCTTCCCATCTATTGAGCCTGGTGCTAAGTCCCAGCATATCCAAAATGGAGACATGGCAAAGCCCGTCTGTCGGCCTTGTTGTTCTGAACGTCAATTTCCCATTGGGCGGTATTCTCAGCTCATAGCGTTCGCGATTCACAAAGACTCGTAATGCTCATGATTACGTCAACCCATGATAATGAACCCCTAAAATAGGACCCAGACAATTCATAGTCGGTGGCTTACTTAACCATCGGTGATGGTGAGTGTTAGCCATTTCGAGACAAACTAAGCCGTACAAATTCACGCACGTTCAGTGTAGTATTCGAGTTAATGTAGCTATTAGCAGACCAAAGGGAATAAAGTCAGCGCTTTAGTGTCACTGAGAGAATAGCCTTAAAGCGTGGCACTATAGACATCTACTGATACAGGAAGATTGCAGGCGAATTACCTAATGTATACTTTACGTCTGGATTACTATCCTTAATCTCACAGTAAGCGCATGAGATACTGGTACTGACTGTATCAAAAATAAATAAAATGGTATCATAATATGGGTAGTTAACTAATGTACACTGTATTCTACATAAACGAAACGTCTATCATGCTGATAATCTGATCATCGTGAATTTTCCACCCTCTTAATGTCTTCCTACGTAGCTGTTCGCTCGACTCGCCGACGGCGTTCCTCGAGGAGTTCCCTTGGGAGTGACACGGCTCTCACCGAAGAAGCGTTGCTGTTGGCTGTATGTGCGGTTGTTCCCAGGTCGCTGTGTCATAGTATGCGTTTCAGTCGCAGAAGAGCCTTGAGTTCAATTAGCATGTGTTAACGTTCGCTAGTAAGAATAAACTCACTGGCTCGTCTATCATTCGCGATGGTGCCGCGATGGCCTTCGTTCTGCATCTCAGTCCTGGCATCTGCCAGTTTCTGCGCAAACGGCGAGCGACGTCGCAGCTCGGGTCCCTTGAAGTAGATAGCGTAGACAGCAATCACCAGCACAAAAGAGATGCAAAACAGAATTGTCGAAGCATATTCCAGGTTCTTGCCGCTATCCTTTCCGATGTTCTGGAAGAAGGGCGTCGCAGGCACAGTAAGGACACCCGCCAGGAAATCTCGAGCCCATCCGTTGCCACCAGTAGCCGAAGCCGAATAAGGTCCATCTGATATTGGTTAGCAGGGCAATTGTCAAAATATGGAAGCGTGACTCACAAGCACAAATCATGTAATCAATGGTGGCCATGTAGATGGCGTAGTTGGCAACTCCAACAATTCCAGCAAATATCATTGAGCCAATCCAGTGAATAGGTGGCCCTTGGATTGTCCAGGCGAATCCGATCAATCCAATTGGAAGACACGGGACAGTATATAGCAGGAACCACAATCGTGACTCGTACTGCGCTCGCTCGTCATTCGGCTTTGCTTGGCGCTCTTTAATATTCCGCTTGATGGCAGGGATGAATGCAAGCCAAGCCAGTAGGTAGCCAAGACCGATGGGAATAAACGCCAAGCCGATCTGAACCGTGCTAAAGCCCCACTGCTTGTAGACAAGCGCAAACGACTGGATGAACATGAAAATGAGAGCATCCGAGAAACCAGAGAGCAGCGACAGAACGAGGACGATGGGCTCGGTGAGGAACATCTTGAACGGGCGCGTCCATGTAATCAGAATCTCCTTGGCGGAGAAACGGTCTGCAAAGGGAACGAGCTCGTCCGGGCCCCAGACGTTGGCGTTGGTCTCCTTTCTGCGTCGCTTGGCGATGCGGTTCATCATAATTGTGGTGCGCGTCTCGGGAACGGTGAAGAAGTGGACGGCCTGGACGAAGCCTCCGAGGATAAGTTGGATCCAGATGGACCATCTAACAACAGGTCAGCAGCTGTCGGTGTGATTGTAAATTAGGTAGGGTGAGCTCACCTCCAGTGAAGATACTCTTCCGTGAAGCCACCGATGATGGGTCCCAGCACGGAGCCACCAACAGAGGAAAAGACGACATACGCAACAGCGTACTGCTGGTTATCTGCCTCCCACATATCCGCAATCATGCCGAGCGTGACAGAGCCACCAGCAGAAGACAATCCGCCGAGGGCACGCCCAACCATGACAGTAGCAAAGTTGGGAGCCAGCGCCACGGGCAGCTGCCAGATGTTGACGAGGAACAGCGAGAGCTGAAGAACAGGCCAACGCCCAAACTCCTCAGACCACGGCGCCCACAGCTCGCAGCCGAAGGCGTACAGCACCAGGAAGATCATGGCGCCGCAGCGGGCGGCCTGGGCGCTGACGCCAAATTCCTCCGAGATGCCCGGGATGGCGTTGGAGTACAGCGACGTGTTGAAGTTCATCGACACCTGCACCCAGAAGATGACGGTGAGGATGTACCACTTCTTCCACTTGGGGAAGCTGAAGCCCAGCTCCTCGTAGCAGTCGTCCTCGGTGATCTCGTACTTGTCGTAGGTCCCGACCTTTTCCAGGCCGCCGCCGCGGGCGTCGACCGTGTCGGCCGAGTCGTCGTTGCCCGAGGGGACATCGTCAGAGCCGTCGAGTCTGCTGTTGGCAATCTCCAGGTCCCGCTGGTTGATGACCTGGGGCGGGTCTTCTGAGAAGTGAGTCGGCATAGTTGCAGTTTTTCGCACAGAAGAAGCAAATGATCTGCAGCAGGCTCTTTGCGTATTTTCATTCAGCCGCTTCTATTTTTCTGGGCCATCGGTTGCTATTTAACTAATGGCCCGGGGACACTCCACCGCGTCCGTCGTGAAAACTCGGCGATCAATGGGTAATTCCACATTGACATCACCACCCCGTTTCCCATGACCCGGTTTGCGTGGAGGCGTCACTGCGTCAGACAGGCCATTCCGAGGGTGTCGTGGGGACTCTGGGGAGAGTTGGTGGAGCGTCTGTGCCCGCGAGCGAGCCGTCCTATCCGGCCGATCTGCGGTGCCATTACGGAGCCGGCGATGTCAAAGCTGTCGCATTGCCGCGGAAAGCGACTGAGATTTCGGATTGGAGAGTTGAAAAGAGAGAATTGATTTCTTCAGTGATCGTTGTTTGATGAGTTCAACTCAAAAAAAAAAACACGGGGAAGACAAACCGTTGTGCTTTGCGGTTGTAGCATCACGTATCTCAACCCTGGAAGAGGCTCTTCGCTTCAGCCGCACGATTCAGTAAGCGGCCGAAGCAGTCGGGAGCTAGTTCAATGACGTAGTGGAACCCACAAAAAAAAGAAATCCTTCTCTGGTCATCTTCAAATCCCGAGCTGAGAGGAATGACGAACCGAGCAGGCAGCAGAATAAACCGACTCCACTACGCCACAGCAGCGGCCATAAGCGTCTGTCGGTCGTTCTTATTTCCACTTTAGCTGCAGGCTAGAACCTGTAAGTGGACCGTCACATGAAGTGTGTCAAGGGCTAGGGTCCCGGTACGGCCAAGATACCTCGGGCGGAAGTACCTTGTTGCCCTCGGCCCTCGGCCCTGTAGATAGCTCGAGATTATCCCCTCTTCTGCACATCCAAAGAGGCTAGCTTAAGGTGTATTTACTAGATCCTAGGATATTTGCCAAAGGACCTATTCTTTATAAAACCTAGGCCTTTAGCCCCTAGATATACTAAAATCAAGTTACCTTATATATCCCTACTTCTAGTATACTAATTAGCTCTAATAGTTATAAGCTTAGTTAGTACTCTTTCTTAATTTTCTAATAAGCTCTTTTATATATAGGTTAATTAAAGCTATATATATTAGTTAGTCTTAGTCTAACTTTAATTAGACTTAGTTTAATATAGAGATACTAATTTATCTTTCCTATTAAAGTTAATATAAGAGTTTAACTTCCTTTAATTTCCTAATCTTAGTATACTTTTACTTTACCTTTATTTACCCTATAATTCCTTTAATATTAAGGGTTATTCTAGATATTAATTAGATTATTAATTTCTAATAAATTTATATATCTAACCTAATTTTTTATACTATTTTTCCTAGTTTTCTTATTTATATTTAAATCCTTAGTATTTCTAAATATTTAATTAATAGCTAGTTAGACTTATAAGACTAGTTTATTACCTAATCTTTTAATATATCTAATAGTATTAATTTATATAATAAGGTCTTTAAACTTTATAAACCTTTAGACTAAATTAAGTAGTATAAGTATATCTAAGAAATAGCTTAATTAGATACTATTTAGAAGTATATTAACCTAGATAGTTATAAGGTCCTAATTAAGCTAAAAGTACTAGTAATCCTAACTATAACCCTACCTATAAGGATACTTATTCTAGGCCCCCTTATAGACCTAGTTACTAATATACTAGTCTAGCCTTATAACCCTCTAGGGGACCCCCTAGGGCTTCTACTAGCTCCTATAGTTATCCTATTATCTTAGATAGCCCTTCCTTTAGCCCTAGCCCCCTAAGCATCTCACTGGCTAGCCTAAGAGCCCCTAGAAGACAAGGAAGATAAAGATAATAAAGATAATAAAGATAATAATAATAATAAGGATAATAAGCCTCTAGACTATAAAGAAGAGCCCTAGCTTCTACTAACTCTTCTTAGCTCTATCTCCCTTAATAACTTTACTAAGGAAAGAGCTTTCTAAGCTTAATAATATATATTTAAGATTACTAAATTCTACTATATATATAAGATAGTAACTATAATTAATATATTTATTATTAAATCTTTAAGCTCTTATTATAAGAGTTTAACTTCTATATACTAAAGCTCTTATAAGTATCTTATATAGCTTAGACTAGCTATTAAGCTAGCCCTTTAGAAGGAAAAGGAATATCTAATATTAGAATATAAGATAATTAGAACCCTAAAGCTAGAAAAGGTTAATCTTATAGTCTAGCCTATTAAATTCTTATATAGGTACTAAATATATACTAAATATAGGCTCTAGTAAGGTAAGCCTTTAGCTAGACTTTATGACTTTTTAGTAGTAATTACTAAAGTTAATTAGGTCTTTTAGAATAAGTAGTATTCTAAGCTTATAGACTCCTAGGAGAGGTAGTAAAAGCTACTCTTACTCTCTAAGGTAATAGAAAGGTTTAGAATTATAAGAGAGTTAAAACCTTCTAATTCTAAGCTCTCTATATAGTCTATCTTTATAGTTATATTAGCTAGTAAAAAGGGTACTATAATAGCCTTAATACTAGCTGTAAGTATAGTCCCTATAGCTTATAATACTATAACTAATTAATATACTAGTAGAGCTAGATTAATAAATTTATAGGGAGGCTTTAATATAGCCTTATAACCTAACTAAAATAAGAAAAAATAGGATAAGTCTATCTATAGCTACTATAGCTTTACCTATATCCCTAAAGATATATAAAATTACTAAAGTACTTACTTTTATATTCTTTCTAGTAAGATAAATAATCCCTTAAAGTTTTAAGAAAATCCTATTATTAGATCCTTAATTAATATAAAGTTAGCTATAGATTAATAGATAAGATAAGATATTACTATATAGAAGAAGAAAACTAGCTACTTAGAGCTAGTTAAGTAGGAAATAGTTATAATTTTACTAGCTTAAGCCTTAATTTATATAGCTAGGGGTTAGTATATAAGGGATAGTATTATTCTTAACTCTAGAGTATTAATTTACCTCTTTAATAACTTTTCCTACTTCCCTAATAGGCTTAATATAATAAATATAGTAGTATACCTAATACCTTATAGTATAAGTTATACCTAGGGAGCTAGGTCTATAGTTATTAACCTCCTAGGCTATAAGCTAATACTCTCTAGGGCTTATTATAACCTTAATTTCCTTACTAGTATAATAGTAATCCTTCTTCTTTGAAAAAGTAGTATCTTCTAGAGCTCTAAGACCTTTGAGCTAAAGGAAAAGAGTACTAGTTATATCCTAGGGACTATAGAGATTAGGGAGGGGCTTTTCTGTCTTATCTTTAAGGAAGTGATTATAGAGGTAGAGGCTATCTTTATAGTTAGCTCCTATTATCCTTTACCTCTAGTAGGAAGTATAGAATAGCTATAGTACTATAGGCTAGGTTATCTAGGTCCTAAGATAATAGAGAAACTTATAATAAGTACTATAGGGACTAAGATAATAGGTCTAAGGACTAAAGACTATAAGATCTATATCTCTTTTAAGGGTAGAAGAGTTATATTATAAAGACTTAGGGTAGATAACCTATCTTAGGCCCCTCTGAAAGTCTTAACCTTTAACCTTTAGTATTACCTTAATAGCTATAATAGGTACTATTATATAGCCTTATTTACCTACTAGTATATAGGGATAAGGTTCCCTTACTATATTAGGACTAAAGATAAGGTCCCTAACTACCTTTAGCTCCTTATAGCCCTTATTAAGGCTTAATTTAAGATTAATATTATTACTATAGTCTTAGATAATAAGACTATAGTTAAGGTAATATAGACCTTAGTAGAGGTTAAGAAAAGAGGTATTCTAATCTACTTTTTAGCCCTAAGCTACTAGTACTAGAATAGGTATATAGAGAAGTTAGGATATATCTTAGGGTAGAAGATAGAGATACTTCTAGCCTAGGCTAGCTTTCCTGAGAAGCTCTAGCTAGCTATTAGTAAGATAGCTATATACCTACTTAATTATATACCTAGGGAGATTAATATATAGAAGTTACCCTTAGAGATACTATACCTTTAGCTCTATAAGAATATAGCTATATAGAAGTATCTCCCTGAGGACTATAGACCTAATCTAGCCTACCTAAAGACCTTTAGATATAAAGCTTTCCCTCTTACTAGGGAAGAGTTATAAGGTATAAGGAAGAAGATAGAACCTTATACTTATATTAGCTACTTAGCTAGGTATATCTCCTTAACCTAATACCTAATATAGGTCCCTTTACTATAGTGTATATTATAGGTAACTATATCTTATATATCTTTTAATAAATCTCTTTTATTTTTAGATAATAAGATACCTAAGACCTAGGAGACTATCTAAGAAGTTTAAATAATTATAAAAGGCCTTAAAATTACCCTAGAATATAATATTATAATTAATAGTCTTTTTAAATACTTAGCCCTACTACTAATTATAGTATTAGAGACTATAGAAATTACACCTCTAAGGCTCTAGGAGACTACTATTTTATCTTATTATAATACTTAGTAATTAACACCCCCCTAGTCGAAGGATATAACCCTAATTAAAGTTAATAATAGTTAAGGTTATAACTAAATAGATATTAAAGCCCTTTTAAATATAGCTCCCTTAATACTTAATTAAATGACTTATATATTTAGTACTATAATCTCTACTACTCTAATAACCTAAATCTAGCTATACTAAGATACCCTTTAACCTCTACTAAGGTTAATTGAAGCTACTCTTTAATATAAAGACTAGCTAGACTAGGAAAAGGCTATATAGGTTAAGATAGATAGTATTATAAAGAGGGAAATTATAGCTACTATTAACTAAAGAGATATCCCTAAGGATACTAAAATCATCTAGCTATAATAGGTTTATAACTATAAGTTTAATAAGGAAGAATATCTCTTAAGGTATAAAGTAAGATTAGTTATTTAAGGTAATCTTTAGGCTAAAAATAACCTCTTAACCTACACTATAACCCTAGCAGCTAGGGCTTTTTAATTCCTTATAGCCCTTATATACTTCTTTAACCTTAAGGTATATTAATTTAACTTTATTATAGCTTTCCTAAACTAGCTACTCCCTTAGAATAAGATTATCTACTATAAGATTCTAAGGACCTCTAAAAGGTAGATAAGTAATACCTATCCTAGTACCCTATAGAAGGTTATAAGAGCTCTTTATAGACTTTAAAGATTACTAATTTTATAGTATAAGGAACTTATAGGCTTCTTTATCTCCCTAGGCTTTAAAATTATCTTTAAGGAGCCTTATATTATATTTAATAGCTAAATCCTTCTTTTCTTCTATATTAATAATCTTATGTTCCTTTTTTATAAGGAATTCAAGGAGGAATATAAAGACCTATAAAAATCACTTAAAAAGGCTTATAAGGTTAAGTTACTAGGGGACCTTAAATAGTTCCTAAGTATTAGGGTAACCTAAGACTAGGCCTAAGGTAAAGTATAGCTCTATTAGGACTCTTATATTAAGAAAATTACCTATAAATTCAGCTATAATAACTCTAATTAAAGACTAAGGACCTATCCTATATCTAGACCTAAATTACTTCCTTATAATAGTACTATAACACCTAAGAAAGTAAAGCTCTTCTAGTCCCTTATAGGCTTAATTTAGTATCCTATAACTATTACTTATATAGATACTATATTTTCTACCTCTAAGCTAGCTTAATTTCTACTTAACCTATTAGATCTTTATATATAGTAGGCCTAAGAGTATATTAAGTACCTTTATAATACTAGGTTTATTAGGATCTTATTCTCTACTTTAAATAGCTCTCTTTAGTGTTTTTCTAATGTATTTTATACTAATAATACCCTTACTTACTATAGTATATAAGGCTTTATGATTATAATGTTTAAGGGCCTTATATTCTATAAATCCAGTAAGTAGGATATAGTTATAACCTTATTAACTGAAGCTGAGCTCCTAGCCCTCTCTTAGATAGCTAAGGAAGTTATAGCCTTTAAATGCCTCTATAAGGAGGTCTAGCTATCCTTTAGAGGGGAAATTCTAGTTATCTAGTATAATAATAAGTAGACTTTATACCTACTGACTAAGGATATAGTTAAATTAATTATAAAACTCTATTATATTAATATTTATTATTACTAGCTTTATTAGAAGGTCTAGAAGGGCTTAATCTAGCTTTAATAGATCCCTATAGCTAAGATAGCTACTAATAGCTTTATAAAGGCTCTTATAGGGGAGAAATTCCTATGTTTTAGGTAATAGATTAGCCTAATATAGAGCCTAAAACCCCTTAATACTAGGTTAAGAGTACTACTAAGGAATCCTAAATAACTATACCTTTTATTAAGGGCTATAATATTTTTAATTCTTAACTAATCTATAATATAATAATACTATTAGAATTATTAGAAGGAAATCTCCCTCTAATAAAGACCCTATAGTAATTAGTAGAAAATTAAAGGACTTCTTACTAAATATTACTATAATAGCTATAAATACTACTTCTCTTTCCCTTTAGGCTCTAAGTTACTAATATATTTTTTATTATAACTTTAGAATAAGGTATCTTTATAACTATTCTAACTACTTATTATTATCTCTAAATTTTTACTATTATAATAGTAATTTTTAATTATCTTATTTTTAATATTTAGCCTAGTTATTCTTAAGGATATAACTCTTCTTTATTTTCTATCTTCCTAGGTAATTTAGATTAAAGGTACCTAGCCTTTCTAGTAAATTAGGTATAGGTTAATATACCTTATATATACTATAGGTTATAACCTAAGGGGGTATATTAAGGGCTAGGGTCTTAGTATAGCTAAGATACCTTAGGTAGAAGTACCTTATTACCCTTAGCCCTTAGCCCTATAGATAGCTTAAGATTATCCCCTCTTTTATACATCTAAAGAGGCTAGCTTAAGGTATATTTGCTAGATCCTAGGATATTTGCTAAAGGACCTATTCTTCATAAAACCTGGGCCTTTAGCCCCTAGATATACTAAAATTAAGTCACCTTATGTATCCCTACTTCTGGCGCACCGATCGGCTCTAACAAAGTGCAGAACCTGATGGCTTGCTTTTGTTTGTAACCGGAGTTGTCGATGTTGTCGATCTCCAATGGCAAATGCCTTGGGCCGGAGGTCGCGGGCGTTTCACGTTCCGGAAGGCACTAGTAGAATAATCATTCTCGGTGTCATCTTTTCATGGTCTCATACTAGCTTAGAGCATCCCTGCTTGGAAAGTGAAGATATTTCATTTCTCCTTTTGTCTCAGCTTCATCCCCGGCAAAGCAGAATGTGCTGAGGTTCGATGCCGATCTTCGAAATCCCGCAGATTGGGTGATTCCAACGCTTAAGCATACGATTTAGTCTTCTAATCAATCCTCCGTTCTCCTCATTTGACCGCATGGCGAGCTGGGATTGTCGCATCGAGGTGGGACGCGGTAGCACCCCGAACAAAATCCGATGGGGGCGTTGGCTGTGATTGGAGCCCATTGGATGCTTCCCGAGCCGCATTACTTACACCGTAATCGGGTACTGGGGTAGACCAAAGCTGGCATACCAGTGCCGCGGTCATCCGACGAAGTTGGGGCTGCGGCGTGACCTGCGTGAAACGTTGCGATGCGGGTCAGGGTTGGGTTCTCGATAACTCGAGGGTTTATGCACCTTAATGGGCGATCTTGCTGTCAATCAAGCCAATTGGCACGGTTCAGCCTCGAGGGAAGCTCCACGTCTGTTGCAAAATGCCAATGTCGTTGGGTTGGTTCTACTAATGGGCTCACCGGTCGGCGGATCGCACCCTAACGCCGGTTTGGCAGGAGACCTACTTTTTTAGGCACCAGAATAAACTTCTGCGGTGGATATCGATAGATTGTTGTCCTGTTGACAGCAAGCTCAACCTCAAAGAGCATAGCTTCAGGACAGACCAATGCAACCAGGACATGTTCTCCGCAAATCCCCTACAAAGGTTCGATTTGATCATGGTTTGTCTAGATAGGAAAAACTGTGCAGACTAGGTTAGTACGTGCAATCCTGGGTCCTGTAGCATTTAAGATCACATAAATGTATCCCAATGAAAAGCAATGGTGCCAAAAAACCAGGCCGGATCCCTTTCCATAGTTTGCAGTGCTGTTCGTATTGATCACCCACCCGACAGGCACTTCCGTGCGCTGTATTCGCCCTCTTTCCGCTACTGCTGAGTAGGACGTCGGCAACCCTGTTTGTATTTACGAAGCAAAAGTCAATATCATCTGATAGATGAAGGCAGCACAAGGCAATCTACAGTAATACCACAGCAAGGTACTGTACCTACTCCTAAAAATTCCAATACTAGGCTACCCTATAGCTATCGATTTAGGAATGCCGTCGTCGAATGAAGCGCAGTCAGGGACGACCAATATGTGACGCATAATATCAAAACGTAGGGTTCAAATCCTCCTATTATCGGCACTTTTAAATGAAAGTTTTGTGTAGTGTTAAGAGGGGGCTATGTCTCCTTCATGTCCTCCTCCTTTCCTCCTAGCTTAGACTTACGCATGAGATACGTGGCGAATTAAAGTCTTATGCACTATTACTAAAGGCTTGGTCTAAATCGAGAGTGCAACTAAAGAACTATTAACTCTGATGATCATACGACAATGCTCAGGTCAACCAGACGAGGGTTGGTGTGACTTCTTTGCTGGCCAGACTCCACCAGACCCTACATGGGGCCGGGACGATATAAGTACAAGCTTCTGCCCGATCGTATTTTTTCTGATGCATGGCCCATAACGAGAGGGGTTTTTGATCGCTTATCTTTCTAGTTCTGGTATCGCGCTTGGAATGCCAAGTTGGCAGATGTGTGTTTTCATTTATTGTCGGGTTTATTAGCTCCGTTTTCACAATCTCCGATCGGCTTTGTCGCCATTAATGCACCCAGTAAACCCGACTCACACTCGCATTCGACAACGAGTTGTTATAAAATAGAGTCACACGCCACAATATGCTGACTATCGGTCCTCCAAAAAGCTTAAACTTTACTCTTCTCAATAGCGTATGATCGCTGCCTACGAACCATGTCCATTCTCACAGCAATCCACGGTGTTGTTTCCACTTTCGCCTCCAACCTATTCATCAGCCTTCCAGTACCGCAAGGCAACGAAAGCTTGCAACAACAGGTGATTATAGTCACAGGCTCAAATGTTGGTCTCGGCCTGGAAACCAGTCGTCACCTGCTGCGTCTCGGAGTAGGTAAACTGATCATGGCCGTGCGAAACCCGACGAAAGGCGAGGCGGCAAGAAAAGAACTCCTTGCTTCCACCGGACGCGATGCCGCTTCCACCGAGATCTGGGAATTGGACATGGATAGTTATGATTCCGTCAAGGCCTTTTCAGAACGCGCCTCGCAGCTCCCGCGCCTTGACGGCGTCTTGGCCAACGCCGGACTCATGACGAGCAAGTTTAGCCTGAGCGAAGGCAACGAAAAGACTCTGAACGTCAACGTCATCAGCACTTTTCTTCTCTGCCTCCTGCTGCTCCCGAAAATGCGCGAGTCCGAGCATCAAACTGGCAATCCTTGTCGCTTCGTTATACCAAACAGCGCCATGCACTACTGGGCCCCCCTAGGAGAATTGGAAGCCGTGGATGAGATTATGTCACGGCTGAACGATTCAAAAAAAGCCAATATGAGCGGGCGGTATCCGCTCAGCAAACTGCTTGTCATTTTCGTCGTTCGCGAGTTGGCCGAGAGATGCGGTTCTTCACCAATCATCAACACTCCAAACCCAAGTTATTGCAAATCCGAATTGCTGAGGGAGCAAGCGGGATTTGTCACCAACATTACGGACAAGCTGCTCGCACGCAGCACCGAGATGGGCAGTCGTGCTCTGTATCATGGCCTTTTCGCGGGCAAGGAGAGCCACGGTTGTTACCTAACAAATTGTCACGTTCAGATGTAAGTTGTGAATCGCCGCCCATACCTGTCCATTGAAATCTGCGCTGACAATCCTTTTAGTCCTGCTCGCCACGTCACGTCTGGGAAAGGCCAGAAAATTCAGAAGGCGTTCTTCAATCAGCTTACGGAGAAGCTCGAAAAGATTCAACCTGGTATCTCACTTAACATCAAAGGAGCTTAACCTACGGGGGAAGGTCCTTGATTCATCACTGTGGATTCATGCCTTAGAGGAGCCAAAGTTCGAAAGGATTAAGTAGAAATAATATAGTAATAGTCGCACCTATCGTGATTTCTCTCTCCTACTGCGAATCCACGGTTGGACATGTTCAACACTGGATAAATTGTTCATACTGGCTACCTGCGACCCGGTTTCTTGTTCTTCCCTTCTTACAAGTTGTATGGGCAGTATTCATCTATACTACTCGCATGGCTACTCTTTCGGTTTCAATAAATAATTAAAACATTTCCTTCTAAACGGTAAGTAGGCTACAGCGCTGAGGTTCCAACCTTCCAGCCCCGGCACCTTTCAGGCATTTCCCCTCCCGCTGAGCTCCCAAGTGTCCAAAACGCCATCAACACATCGCGACTAAGCCTCACGCCGCTTCCATCCGGTTTCGAACCTGCCCATTTCAAACCGCGGAAATATGTGCGCTTCTGTGTTGAAGACTATCTCGTGCAGAGGGAGATAGTCCGACGGTGAGAACATGAGATATAGATACTTGAGCGTCTCGGCCTGCGGAGTGCGTGTTAGTAGCGTTCTTCGTGACCGCTGCAATGCACTTACCAGCCAAAAGCTTTCCATGTTATCCCTCGCGGGCGGCGGAACTGCGTTCACATCGTTGATAGAGGTGTATCCCCTACCATTGCCCAAATTGGTGTGCTCCTCAAATGCCTTGAAGACCTTCCACCCCCATTCCCGATACAAGGGATCCCCCGTGATACGCCACATGACAAACAGGCTCTCCACCGTCTCGGGGCGCTGCAGGTTATGCGCATCGAGCGGCTTGACGATGAAGTCGTCTTTCCAAGCCTTGAGAGAATCCTTGGCGGAAGACTGCGGTCTGTCTCCCGGATTGGGCTGGAGTTGCTCGTCCGCGACGTTGAACCAAGCAATCTCGGGCGCGAGGCCAGTCTTGGTGACGGCATACATGCCCCAGCACGTCTTCATGATGTCTCTGGCCAAGTCCATCTGCTGTTCCTTCTCGACGCTCCACTCCGGAGACTTGCGCGCCTCGCTGAGCGTGTGGCCCATTGTCGCCCCGAGGGCAACGGCGCCGGGCAGGAAGCAAACCAAGTGGTCCATCTTGGGCGACAATTTGCCGCCAATTCCGTGTGGCAGCTCGGCAACAATCTTCAAGTTGGAGTGTTTTGTGGTGGTGATGAGGTGCTTCTGGATGCCTGCCAGGGCTTCCTCCCACATCTCGAGATAGATGGGCTCTTGACCAGAAGTTTGCAGGTATTGCTTGATCAGATACTCTGTTGCGCATTAGCAATCTGGTCTTCAACTTGAGCGTATTGGCTGTGGTCTTCTTACCGTAGTAGGAATCTCCGCGACTTCCCAACCGAATCTCTGACGTCGTGAATCCGCCCGACTGCGGATGCACAAAGATGGGCAGCAGGCCCGCCTCCCTCCGATTGTCATCCAGAACCTTCATCACCTTTTCAGCTCTCCGCCAGTACGTCTCGTTTCCGGTCAGGTAGGAGAGATACTTCATCTCAAGCTGCACAGTAGCTGCCTCGGCCATGGACGATGCGCCGCCATCGGCATGCGACGGCAAGCCAATCTTCTTACCGATGTGCACGCTGGCATATGGGATGCCGGACCGCGACTCGTAGGCTGATAGAAGCCGATCTCCCAGGTCAACGGCCTTGGCCAGGTACACGAAGTCTCTGGGGGAAGAGACGCCCGGTAGCTTGCCTGCAAGGTAATGTGCAGACAGAAGCCCGCCGAGCATGCGGATGGTGGTCTCGAACGTGTTGACGTCTTGGTCTTGGTCATAGGATAGACTTCTCTGCAGCCAGATGCGGCTGTCAATCAAAGGCTCCGACAGATTCATGACCATCATGGTATCGAGGCTGTCGACTATAGTCCAGCCAAGACCCTTGGGGCTCATCTGGGAACCGGTTCCTGATACAGGATGATATCTGTCTTTGCCTGTGCCGTAGGTGTCAGTATTCGTCGTGATAGGTTTGCAGCTAGCCAGGACGACTCACCCCAGGCATGGCGCTTGTAGGCATCCCAGCTTGTGACAAATGCATGCTTAACCTCGTCGCGCCGGAAGTTCCAGTCCACGGCGGGAGCGCCATAATGACTAATGCCAACGGCATTGTCACTGTACCACGCAAAGGATGTCCAAGCTGTGGCGGAGATGGCGCCCAAGGCAGCGACGACTGTCAGAAGCCGAAGTGGTGAATTGCTTTTCTGGGAAGAAGCTGAGCGCCGAAGAGATTTCAGTTTCCCATTTGACGAGGAGGGTCCGCGTCGTCGGTGTTGGCCACTCATCTTGATTGAATGTCCGCAAGATGGCTCTTGAATGAGGGATTGATCCGACAAAATTCTGCTCGACAAGCGACATGATTGCGAGGTATATAACGGACTCTAACCGCCGGACATCACATGTTGTCGAAGAGGGGGCTGGCAGTGCTATGCGGGCGTGGACACGTCTGGCTTCGTTAACCGCCCAACAACCAACATGCGTTTGGGCATCGCCAATCACGATGGCGGGACGTCCGGATCGCTCAAGTTGAGACCAGAATCAGTGGGACGGTTACCGAGCGGACGGTACCGAGCGGACGGTACCGAGCCCCTGGAATAGCTCATTTGTTGCCTCGACCAACACAACCGGTTAAGGGCCGGCCGGTCTGCGGACCAACACAGCCAGTTAAGGCTGGAAAGTCTGTGGACCAACACAACTTGCCAAGGCCCCAGCAAGCCGGATCGAAAATGACTCTCGTGTCCTCGACCAACACAATCAGCCGTGAAGGGGCAGTCGGGCTGTCCCCTCTCTGCTCAAATGGCACTGCTTCACCCCGTTTCCCTTCCTGTCGCTCGTTATCAACTCTCTTGTCCGGCTTGAGTCTGCATCTGCAGTCTATCCTCCGCAGTCATTTACTCCTTTTTATTTTTCACGCGAAGATCAACTACCCTCTTCGCCATTTCTCCCCGTATAGCACCGATGTCTCCTTATACAGGGGAGTCCCACTCCGGCGTTGAGACGACTTGGATTGGGTTGACAACAGTCTACACGGCTTCTGCAGAATGTAGGTCTCAATACCGACTGAACGGGCCCAGTCTCGTTGCCTTCGACCCGGGATACGGCTTGGACATCGACCCGAGTATCATCTGCGCTCCTCCCGCGATGACGACGTGGTGGGAGCAAGGTCGCCTCGGAAGGGCGAATGATCAAGACAACACCGTGGTCAGCTTGGGCCCCATGACCTGCCCCAAGGACTGGATCACTGTGGTCACGTCGGTGCAAGATGAAATAAGCACGCTCGCAATGTGCTGTCCATCGTAGGCCACTATTCCTCCCGACTCCTTGCTACTTGCTCTGGCTGACACATTCTTCCCGTGTAGTGGATATACCCTAGCCAACGGAGTCGAAAACTCGATCATCGGCGACTGCGAATCCCATATCAAGTCCGGTGCTACCTTGACGTTCATGTCCACGCGGGAGGGCGAGTCGACTTCGTGGAAAGAGGCGACGACAACTCTGGATGCAAGCTCAACAATAGGCGCCATCGCCGTGGTTGGCTGGAACATCCGCGCCACTACATCAAGTTCTCCCAGCTCTACAGCTGCATCCGGCACATCTTCGACTTCCAGTACAGCTTCATCAACAACACAGTCCACAATTCCATCATCTACATCCACATCGCAGCCGACGGACGTGGGTCAATCCGCAGGCCTCTCGACTAGTACAACCATCGGCGTCGGCGTCGGCGTGGCGTTGGGCGTGATTGGTATTGCAGCATTGGGTGTCGCCATCTTTCTCATTAGACGCAAGAAGGCCAAGACCAAGAAGGCAGAGACAGCCAATACAGCTCCAGCCTACTACGAATACCCGGGTCCACATTCGCGATATCACGAATACCCTCAGCATCAACCTGTGCATGAGCTCTCGCCCGGGGGTATCAAGCTCGAGGTCTACGATCCCAACTACAACACCCAGCGTCCACCTGCTGAGCTACACGGCGGTTGATGGAGATAGCTTTACTGTGTCAAGGGAAGACCATGAGACGGCTTCTTGGTGATGAATGAATGACAAGAGCGGGAACTGTAATATAGAACGAAGCCATAGCGATACTCTGTGCGTAATCTTATATGTATATATTTTTCTTAGTTACCAACCAGAGGCTTCCGACTGCGTCTTCAATTGGCAGACCTAAGCGTCAGTCAAGATCAAAGTTGCACGCAAGAACATCGCTCCAATACAGCTGATTGCGCCCCGAGCATTCCCGTATAGTGACGCTTCCCAATTTCGTACTTCCATCACGCAGGTCCTGGTATGCCCCTTTCATGATTCCCCTCTTCATAATTTCAAGGATACGTGTATTTTCATAAATACCCGGAAATATCACACGGCATTCCCGTTTCTATCAATGTGCTTTGTAGTGATATGGTTCCCATTCGCGTCTCTCAGCTCCACCGTCAGATGTTCCACAGCGTTCAAGTTTGTCCCACCAAGATGCCAAGATTGCTGACCGCTGCCGAGATGTCACAACGTAAGACTTCAAAAGGCAAGACGGGCAAACTTACTCTACTTTGGGAGTGCACTTAACAAGACCGGAGGTAATTGGTCGGCTGTCCGTTTGAGAATAAGTCATGACGGCAAGTTCGGCTGATGGCGTTCTTCTGACGGGGTTGGTAAAGCTAACGTCATTGGGGTCGGTGATAGGCATTTTGAAAGGGTTACTTGGTCGAAGAAGAATGTTACGAAGGGATGACTGAAAGATTATTGGTACCTGGGAAAATACTGGCACAAGACCGGGCGTCCGACACATTTTATAAAGATTATTGAGGGAAGAAAGTGTTGGTCCATGGACATCGTAGCCTGGCTGTATGAGACGGCGTCTGTTCCCCTGGTCCGAGTAACGACTACCAGGAATGAAAGGTTCTATTCTAGACGTGCCCAACTGGAAGCTAGAATTATCCGCCTTGCTGGGATGAGACGGTCATCAACGAACCACATTATTCTTTCGTTACCCGCCCAGCCTCCGACCACATACAAGAATGGGGGTATGTTTTATTTGCCGCCGTATTCCGGGCTATCCGGAATCACTTCAGAGTGGGGTTTATCCCTCAGATTCCATCCCGCCGTGGTCGTTGGTTGGTTGTTGGCTGTAGGCTGTTGGCTGTTGGTTGTGCAAGACAACTAACAGCACGCAACTTTACCAGCCGTCCCCTGTGCTCCGTCAACCGCTCATCAGCTATTAATACTACAAATTACAGCCAGTAAAGTCAACATAATTGACCGAGCAATTCCAAGGCGTAATCAGCGTTACATGGGTGTTGGTAGTTGCTTCCGTGTTGTCTCAACGCCTCAACGTATTTTCGGGCAGCCACTGAAGGCCTGACCCTTGACCCTCTTCTGCCTGAGGCACCAGGCACGACACCTGATCTCCTCATCCGCCGCTCACAGACAGGGTTTCAACCTAACCAACAACCAGTTGCAATCAGGCAAAATGAGCAATGCCGACGACAAAACCACACACTCCCCGGTTGCGGCTCAAGACGAGTCTCCCCATGACAATCCTCCTATTCTCACTCGTGGCCACGATGAGGTTACTGAGGAGGGGCGAGGGGCTTATCGACCGGGCGGCTTCCACCCAGTGTATATCGGCGACGTCTTCAACGAGAGATATGAGGTTATCAACAAGATTGGTTACGGCGTCTATTCCACCGTTTGGTTGGTAAAAGACTTGAAAAATGAGTGAGTCTGCTCTCCCCTGGTATGCCATTGATAACTGGCTTCATTTCTACTACTAAAAGAATACAGAGACGGCCTCGACAAGACTTTCCGGGCTCTCAAGGTGCTCAGTGCTGAAAGCTATGGCCAAGGACACGACACTTTCGAAAAGGAGATATTGGCTCACCTACGAGAAGCCGACCGCAGCCACCCCGGATACGCATACATCTGTCACTTGTTGGATGACTTTCAGCACCAAGGACCCAATGGCGTCCATGTATGTCTCGTCTTTGAACTGATGGGGGAAACACTTCGAAGCTTCGGTGCCTGGTTTCTGGAGAACCAGATTCCTAATCCTGTCATGCGGAGATTTACCATCCAACTCTTAATGGCCCTGGATTATGCTCATGATCATCATGTCGTTCACACAGGTAGGTTAAATGCATCCCCAACCCCAATTCGTCACTAACTCGTACCCATCAGACATCAAACCTGACAATATCTTTGTCAAGTTTCGAGACCATTCTCAGATCGAATCTGGCTACCTTGCCGAGACTTCCATCCCTAAACAGGATAGGGCTGAGGAACAGTACACAGTCATTCCCTCAGCACCGCTTCGCCGATTCTACTTTACCCCAGAAGATAGCAGACATGTCGATGAATTCGACATTGCTCTTGGGGACTGGGGTGTTTCTAGCTGGGAATCGAAGCACTTGACGGAAAAAATCCAGCCGGTGGCTCTTCGCTCTCCCGAAGTCCTTATCCAGGCTCCTTGGGATCCGAAAACCGACTGGTGGAACCTTGGCGCAGTTATTCATGAGTTGTTCCGTGCTGTCCGACTGTTCGATGGCATAGTTCCTCGTACTGGAAACTATGAGCTCAAGCAGCACCTTTGGGAGATTGTTGACCTCTTTGGGCCGTTTCCGAAACAGTTACTGGAGCAAGGGAATCAGGAAATTGTTGAAGAGTTCTTCAACAGCGATGGGTCTATTAGAGATGCAGAACCAGGAAAGCGACCGGGCCTTTGTTCGGAGGCATTCTTGCCCGGCCTCAGCGAGGAAACTAGGGAAGAATTTGTGTCGTTCCTGAGGGCTCTGATGAAAATTAACCCTGCTGATCGCTTGGAAACCATGGACCTCTTGCGTCACCCATGGTTGCATGCCGTGCGGTAGCTCCTGCGGAAGAGTATATTTAGTAAATGAGCACTGTTCTGAAGTACGACGTGTCTCTGGGATCTTCACATGTACGTTCCGTAGAGATTCAATCTGCACGAAGTTGGGATTGGAAGAGAAAGGATATTGAGGAAGTCATGCTCTGCACGCTGTTTTTGAACACGATGCCTAACCATGTTCTTGAAGTTTCTAGACGACCAGGTGGTTAGCCCCTCGAAGTCTTCAAGCTAGGCAATTAGCTATCGTCGAATTACACAAATGCCCGTTTTGCCCGTTTTCTTTTCTCATTCACGCTTTCATCAGCAGGCCCAAAGTTTATCCGATTGCAGCTGAGTTTGAGCTTTAGAAAGCCCACTGTGGCTAGAGGCTTGAGCGAAGATAGTTGCTTGACTCGTTGAGATTTCAGCATCAAACTCACAATATCCCTCACTACCAAGGCTAAACATGGCCGGGGAGACTATCATTGCTTGTAGAAATGGACTTCCTCAATATCCTTTGTCTATATCTCTACAAGGGAAGAAGCCAAGACGCCAGAAGTCTACAAAGATAACAAATGACCTTGGATATGTTCATCTAGCTAACACTCAGGGTTGCTCTTACGGGGGAAGCTGGAAACTTGGTGTCAGAGCTTCTTGTCAGAGCTTCGTAGATTGTTCAATCCATTGCGATCACAAGGAAATCATGAGATAATATTAATATCTCTGTATCTGAGTCACTGATGACACAGTTCGTGAGGAAGTTACGCGCATCACACCGAGGTCACAGGCTCCACTTATCGAGACCTCATCCTTGAATCTTCCTCACTTACAAAAAGTAACAAACGAACAAAAAGACATACAACAGCGAGGATTCCCCGGTCGTCACCGACCCGAGTACTAATTCGCCGCTTCTCAGCTTGACTAAGGGAGAGCGGACGGGATCCCGTATTTTCTAAGAGCTATGGTCGTATGTGCTCGAGGTGGCGACGATCTAGATTATGGAGTCGTGTGTGGAGTCAAACGTAACAACAAAAAACATACAACAGTGAGGATTCCCCGGTCGTCACCGACCCGAGTACTAATTCACCGCTTCTCAGTTTGACTAGGGGAGAGCGGACGGGATCCCGTATTTTCTAAGAGCTATGGTCGTATGTGTCAGAAGCTGGCGCAGAGTAACTTATCAAGTCTGAGATTCGGGAAAGCTTGACCAGTGTCCTACAGATCGATGTGGTACTGAACAGGAGTCTTAGTCCAGTATTCCGAGAAGAGAGAGTATGTGTGCTTTGCTTTGCAAGTGTTTTTATCTCTATCTGTGTCTTTACTATTAGCTGAAAGATAGTTGGCGAATTTTGCCTGTCAAAATAAGAATTCTTCCTTCTGGCTAACCATGGTAGAAGTCTTAAGTAATAGTGGGAGTATTGTGTCTATGAGAAATTTAAATTTTAGGGGAACCTGTTTTTTATTTCATCTTTTGGTAGCGGTACCGCGCCCTTGATAGAGCGGACCGCCAGAAAGAGGCAAAATGGATCTCAACTCTACCCCCTCCCACAAAGAAGAGATTGTTCTCTTAGATGATCCTCTATAGTTTCTCTTCCTGAAGCACCGTAGTCTGTCAAGCATAGAGCCTGAAAGAGTCGGCTCACTGGTCACCCCCCTCGCTTTCATTATCACAGGGGCAACGACGCAACAGTATTCCACATTAAACGACAGAGACAAGATTACCTTGATTGTTCAAAGTTCTTCATCCTCTTCGTCCTCTTCATCAGCACTTTCAGGAACTTCTACCAAAGCAGCATCTAGAATAATCTCAATCACATCAGGGTGACCATCTGTCCCGCTGGTTCCCTCATAGAACGGCCTGGCTTCGAAATATTGCTCTGGCGCGTTGACCCTATAGCCGATTGCATCCTCCTTAATACTCTCCAGCACAGTGAGACCAGGGGAACCATCAATGATGCCATTGTGCACTTTTCCGTCTATGTGATACCATGCCCAGACAGCATCGCCGAATCTACTATCGAGGATGGCATCAGCATACATAGTAGCCCAGGGTTCAACCACTGGGAGGCCTGAGGTTTTGTTGATTACATCATTGACAGTGATATCCAGGAACAGTTGTTCAACGAGCGTGGTGTAACTGATACTCAGAGCTGCACTCATGCTGTACTACTGCAAAGTCATGATTGTGAGACAAGCCATTGTGTGGATTAGAGCAACGCACCTCTTTTTTGCGATAAGTGCAAGGCAGAAAAAGGGGGAAGATGCAGAAGGGAGGTGCAGAAGGGAAGGAGGGCAGAGACAGTAGTAAATTGAGTCATCAGTAATTAGGCATCAACTTGGAAACGGCCCATATAGCCGAGCATGCGGGGCCATGCGTAGATGTGGGCTGAGACGTGCAAAAGTCGGATGACGGCGGGTATGCGAAGCGGAAGCTCACATATGCGAGTTGCCGCCCGTCCCTAGTGCAGACGAAAGAAAATTCACGGCTCTGGATTCTTAACGCGCGCTGCTTTTGACCTCTTCTCTAAGCCAAGTGAATATCAAAAACAAAGAGCGAGGCGTTATGAACTCTGTCTCACGATATCATGTGCTTGACATTGAGGTCAGCCACTGCGTGCGGCGTGGGCAAGGTCATCCCATGCATGATTAGCTCCGCGCTATCGTAGCGCGCTAGATAGGTAGTGGAAGTTGCCTTTCTATGGCGGCTTGATGCTGCTGTCACAGTAAAAGCCAACAATCAGCCTACCAGGCAGGTTCCGCAATCCTATTCTGTTAGCAGCTCCGATCTTTGTTTCTGGTGAGCTATCCATTCACAGATAGGTAGATTCCTGCCCACTGAACATTACGCTTGGTGAAGTTTCCGCAGTGGGTTTGTCTAGGCCATTCTTGGACCATTGTCCAGGGTGTCCGTGGCTTGGAGCAACTGGCAACCAACAGCCAACAGCCAACAGCCAACAGCCAACAGCCAACAGCCAACAGCCAACAGCCAACAGCCAACAGCCAACAGCCAACAGCCAACAGCCACGCAACCAACAATCCGCTTGACAACTTCGAAGAACACGCATATTTATTCGACACTCTTGATCCGACATAATTAAAATTCTCGTCACGCGGAGAACATGCTTCTAATTGGAATGCCAACGGTCAGCTGCCAGGCAGCTCATCGATGATGTAAATCCACCTAGATTTCCAAGAGCTCGAGATGCTCGTGGCCATAACAAGAGCCCGATTGCCACCAAACGAACCGGTTTTCTTGTCTACCGAATACTAAAATAATGCTACACGTCGACCTTGTAGTATTCCATGACATAATTACTTGAGAGTGCCAACTAGAACTACCTTCCATCGTGTGGTGTCCATGAACGTAGTGTCTGACAAATGCTTGATTAGAAATCACACATGGCATCATCCTCACCCCTCAATACCCAGTCCTCATAAACGACATGACATCCACCTTACCACTCGAAATCAACCCATCCTTTTGCATTCCCAGATTGACTCAAAGACCTTACGCAAACATGGCTCCCATCCGTACCGCCCTAATCGGCCTCTCAGCCTCGGCCAAAACCTCATGGGCAAGCGCCGCCCATCTCCCCTACCTCCTCTCCTCACGCGGCCGCTCAAAATACGAGATCGTAGCTCTCTGCAACTCAAGCGTCGAGGCAGCCCAAAAGGCAATCGCGCATTTCAAGCTATCAAAAGAAACCAAAGCCTACGGAGACCCCGAATCGCTAGCACAGGACAAGGACGTCGAGCTCGTCGTCGTGTGCACTCGCGTCGACGTTCATCACCAAACAGCCCTGCCCAGCGTCAAGGCCGGAAAGACCGTCTACGTCGAGTGGCCGCTCGCCCAGGACGATGTTCACGCCGAAGAGCTCTCGCGCTTGGCGGCAGAAAGCGGGAGTCGCACGCTTGTTGGGCTTCAGGGTCGTCTTGCTCCGCCTGTGCTCAAGCTCCGCGACTTGTTGCAGGAGGGTCGCATTGGGAAAGTTCTGAGTAGTGAGCTCCATGCGGCTGGCGGGAGTATGGATCGCGATCTGCTGCCTACTGGGTTGAAGTACTTTACCGACCGCGCGGTGGGAGGCAACATCGTCACCATTGGCCTGGGACACGGTCAGTCTCAACCCCAAGTGAGGAAGCCCTTTCTAACCAAACGCAGTATTTGACCAAGTCCAGTACGTCCTGGGCGAGATCAACGACTTGAGGACTCGCGTCCAGGTGCAGAGGCCCAACGTGAGGATCCGCGACCCCGCCACGAACAAAGTCATCGAGACGATCAAGTCGGACGTGCCAGACCTAGTCTTCTCAGCCGGGACACTCGCCGCCTCGTCAACCGCCCAGGATGGAGCCAGCGTCCTCCTCCGCTTCCGACGCGGCCAGCCATTCCGCGGCGATCCGGCGTTGGTCTGGACCATCAACGGCGAGAAGGGAGAGATCCGTCTGGTGGCGCAGGATGGAACGGCCCTGCATGCGAATGCCTACTCTGGGCCTGTGACGATCGAAGTTGACGATTTTGAAACCAACCAGGTTGAGGCTGTTGAGTGGGAATGGGAGGGGTGGCAGGAGGAGCTTCCGTTGGTGTCGAGAAGCGTGGCTGCGGTCTATGATGCGTTTGCAGAGGGTGGTAATAACAGCATCGCCTCTTTCGGAGATGCCTTGGTGCGTCACAAGCAGTTGACTGGGCTGTTGGACAGCTAAAGGCAGGCTTCTACAACATCGAAGAGCTAGATGAAGAAATTTATTCCATTTGGCTATGCGTCTAATCGCTACTCAATCAATGTGGAAGCCCAACTCTTAAAGTTGACCTTTCGCTCTCGCTCATTGCTCATACTCACCCGCGTACAGAATCTCTCCGCGCTCGCTGTTCATCTTGTCCCAGATAGCTCTCTCGCTTAAATCATCCCTCTTCTCCTCGTCGTGCTTGTCTGCCTCAGCCAGCTCCCCCAGGGCGTTCTCGCGCTCAAGGGCCACTTCACAAGCGTCAGCACACACACATGCCAGTCAACCGGGGATGACTTACCGTGCAGGGAAACCGCCGACCTCTTTCCAGTGAACAGGGCGTGAGGAACATTCGTCGAATTGTCCGAGTTGGCATCTCCGACGGCATACACGCCGGGGATGTTGGTAATCAAGCCATTCGACATGTTCGCCGCGAGGCGTCCGCCGTACAACCACACGCCCAGCTCCTCTCCCACCTTGGACCTCTGCTCGTCGGGGAAGCTAGCCAGGAACGCCGCTCGCTGCACAGCCGGGCCCGTGGGGAACTCGACGCTGAACAGGTCGAACTCTGCGACGCTCGGCAGGCTGGGATCAGCGCTCTTGTCGGATCCGTCCCTGAGACGCTTGATCTCGGAGATGGTGCGGTTTTCGACCGTCACGTTGTGCAGCTCCAGGTACGTCTGCCACTCCGGGTTCTTCTCCTCCGTCGTGGCGCGCAACGCCGGGGTGTCGGAGCCGTTGACGAAGGCGACGATGTCCTTGTTCAGGGTCAGTATCTCGCGGACCAGGCCGGGGATGCTGTCGAGCGACGCCAGCAGGCCCAGCGGCTGGTCGGCGTGCTCGTGGCCGTCGCACCACGGGCACCAGTAGATGCCCTTGCCCCAGTTTGCTTGGATGCCGGGCGTCGTAGGGAGGATGTCGCGCAGGCCGGTGGCGAGGACGATTTTGCGCGCCGTCAGCGTCTTCTTGTTTCCGAAGAGGACCGCCGACACGGAGAACTGCGTGTTGTTCTTCTCGGCCTTGATGCTGGTGACGGTTCCGTTGGTCATGGAGACAGTGTCGTAGTATGAGATCTGCTTGCGAGCTGCCCATCTGTAATAGGCCGGGGTCACCCCTGTGCCAAGTTAGAGTATGTCCAGGGGGCTGACGTGATTTGACCTACCGTCGAAGCCGAGCACGTCGTGCATGTGCCGAGTTGGGGCGTTTCGATACTCGCCAGAGTCGATCAGAAGAACATTGCGGCGCACACGAGCGAGGCCGCTCAAGGCACTGAGACCAGCGGGACCGCCTCCGACAATGATGGCGTCGTATATCTCGATCTCGGGCTCAGTCTCATTCTTTGCCGTCTCTCTCTCAATGGCCGCGCCACTAACGAGTGAGAAGAGCACTGGGAGGACAAGCGACTGTAGCCACAGCATCTTTGCGAATATGTTTATCAGATCAGGATAGGTTGAGAGGGGATGATCGGGTCGAAGGCAGAGGCAAAGACGATCTATATAGAAATGACCCTAGGCTGATGGGTCCTGTTCGCAGGCCATAAACCCGTGCCACGACATGGATATTCCACTGCCTTGAGACATGGTGAAAGCCGACGAGGATGTTAGCGCAAGCACGACACCGACTCGGGTTGATTCGACGGGGATGTTTCCGCGCCAGGGAAGTGACCCACGGCATTTCAATGACTACTGCCGCCCGGCTACTCTCAATCAGGAAGAAGAGCAGCAACCGGAAGTGAGACACGGGACGGGATCAGCTCCCCAAGTGCCGCCACCGTACGCTATGACAGCTGGGGGGACGGATCCTTGGACGGCATGGTCCGAAGCGGGTGCCACAGCATCCTCGCGCTGCACGAGTCGTTCTCGCAGCCCGGTGTACGTATCGGCAGCATCCGTCGAGGGAAAATGGCCGTGTTCAGCTGCTCCGGGGGCCGGCATGTCCGATCTGCATGTCGATGGACCCCGGCCGAGTGGGGATCTTCGGGCGTGGGAGAGATGGAGCTAGAGAATTAGGCATAAAAGAGAGTTTATGACTTCATACAGGGCGCATTCGGCGAATTGTGTCTTGCGAGACGGCGAGGGTTGGGCTTGCATCGGTGGCTGGCCGTGTTGGGTAATACCGCTCGGTGGCTTCCAAGGTCGACCCATGGTAGGTGTGAGGGAGCACGACCTGTCCGACTTTCTGTACAGAGTCGACCCTCTTGCGCCCGAAAAAGCGGCGCAGCTCCCGAGCTCAGACATCACGACATAGCATCATGTCGCATCGTCATGCACCCCTTGCAATGCCAAGAACCGCACACGGGAACGGCGGGACAGATTCTAGTGGCTGTGGAGTTGCTCATCCGCCTTTTGCATTAAGCATGCGCTGATCGCCCGGGAAGTGTGAGCCACGGCAAAGTCGGTCCGGGATTGTCGGTGTCGATCCCATCCCAAAGCTCTGGGCAGTCGATCACTTGTCCTTGGACCTGAAAAGCCTTCCGAGGCCCGATTTCTCACACAGATTCGTACTGATTAAGTAGCTGCCGTCACTCAAGCATCGTTCCCACCGTATCAAAAGTCCCAATGGCACTGTTCAGCCGTGCGATCTTGTGTGCATCAACAAGGCTGGCCAACAAACTTTAAGAAACAAGAATAGATCCCAGCCAAGAGATTTGAGTACTAAGGATGAGACAAGGAGCGGATAATTAGGAGCCAGACCCAGTCCCAGGAAACCTAAAGAAGTGCCTCCTTATTAGGGAAAGGATTAGGTCACACCGTTGAGATCCGACCCGCTTCCAGCACGACAGGAACGACGATGATGCAGAGCAGAAATACAAGGCCGGAGCGAATACATGTCAGAGTTTTTGCCTTTGTGAGCGACATCTGATAGCGGGTCGATATGTATGGGTGCACAACGGCTGAGGTCATGTTCAGCGTAGTAGCGTCGACAATACACCTGCTCAAAGACACGAGTTTGTATGAGCATCATAAGCTCGTAGCCGTGATTGAGAATACGGAGGAGAACAGTGATTCATATATAGATATCTATATATAAAAGAAGGAGCCGTATCTAAAATGGTAGATGCTAAACCCTTGACCAACAATAATCTCTCGAGACCCAGACAGACAACGGGCGCACCCACCCCCCACGCATTAAAACGACGAAACTCCACGACGACAATCCCATCATCATCGTGGGCGGAGGATGCATCGGTCTCTCCACGGCATACAATCTCGCCCAATCGTCCTCCTCCTCGCCAAAGACCCGGATCATCGTCATAGAAGCCTTCGACAAGCCCTTCGCAGCCGCATCGTCGACATGCACAGGCTGTTTCCACTACTCGTTCCCAGAGCCACAGAGCACCCCCCTTCTGCCCCTGGGCAAGTTCTCGTTTGACCTTTGGGCAGCCGAGGCCGAAAAGCCAGATTTCAGGACTGCCACTGGGTACAGGGCGCAGTCGTCTTTCGGAATAGACCCAGGTAGTGGCCAAGGGCTTGACAAGCTTCCAGATTAGGTGCACGCAGAGCCCAGCTAGGATGTCAACACCAACGTTCTAGGAGTTCATACCACTACAGTGTAAGTATTACTATTATCATTTTCGTGTTGGAATCTAGAACTGACAGGCCTGAAGGAACCCGCTGGGCCTTGGCAAATGGCTCACCCGCCGATGTCTCAAGATGGGCGTCGAACTCCGAACAGGCTGGAAAGCAGTGGGCGTCGATCTCTCCAGCGGAAACAAGGTGCAAGCCCTGACTTGCTTGAAAGAAGACCAGACCACGACACGCATCAAATGCAAGCAACTCCTACTGGCCTGTGGCCCGTGGACTCCAACCGTTTACCAAAGGCTGTTCCCCTCATCGACAATCCGGCTTCAATGGACCACCGACGCCGGAGACTGGATCATATGCAAAAACCCATGCCCGACTTCTCAAGACAGCGTCGCGTTTGTCTCCTTTGCTGGTCTCATTGGCGAAAAGTTTGAGTTTGCCGGCCGCAACGACGGGACTATCTGGGCCTGTGGACGACGGAATCTCACTGCTGTTCTTCCATCGCCTGGTCACTCGGATACCCCCGACCAACAACTGATCAACGAGCTGCGCGGTCGCGCGCGAGAATGGCTGAACTGGGGATGCAACTGTGCCGAAAAGCATACCGATGATTTCCAGATATTGAGCCAAGGTCGGGCTTTTAGACCGGCAACCAGGTCCGGACTCCCAGTCATGTCAGAAGTTCCGCCATCAGGTCTCAGCATCGACGTAACCGAGGACGGCCGAGCGACGACAAGCTCAAGTGTCGTGTTTGTCTGTTGGGGACATGGCTCGTGGGGGTTGACTTTGGGGATGGGCAGCGGGAGACTGATGGCCCAGCTTATGCGTGGAGAGAAGCCGGGCATTGACATGTTTCCCTTTTCCCTCGAGCAGACCATAAGCACATGAAATGGTTCTTCTCTTCCAAGTGAGAACATTTCACCCCAAATTATAGCGGGAGTCAGAATCAAATTTGCCAGTCATAATCACTAATCCTAGTAAAACATGATGAATGTGTACTACATATCTGATAAATAAGGCAAGGTAAAGAGTTGATTACAAGAGAGTTTCTAAGTGATTAAAGTAAGGTACTGTGGCTAGCTATGCTAGTTTTAAATACTCTACAACTTTTAGTTACTAGATATAGATGGGCAAGCCGGATTGCCCGAGTTTCTTATCTCAACGAATGGCAGAGGAGCACGTATTAGAAACTGCATAACTTGAACATGATTTCGAGTTGGAAGTCCGTATCCAATGATGCCTGCGATCAACATGCAGATGTATAGTTTGCAGGAGGAGCAGAGCATATACAAGTCACAGTAGTTCAATATGTTTGTGAGGTGGTGGATTTGGCGACAGCGGGGTATTTGTTGATAAGAAATCGCATTTTCACTAAAAAGTTTCCCAGCAACCAATGCCCTAATAGTTATTTTCCTGTGACTCCGACCTAGTGATGGGTTTTCTCCATGCAATCTCCCTTGGAACACATTTTCCCAACGTCCATCATGTTCACCACCCTCGGAGACAAGCCAGTGGAGCACTGACTTTCTCAATCTTGGTAACGAATTTAGGCGTCGTCACCGTTCTGGGCAAGGCGAATTCGGCCCTCACCGCCGAAGCCCTGGGACCAGTAGCCTCCCACCTCAGGAGTCGTGTCACGTTGCTTGCGAGAAGCAATGAGCAGCCAGACTCCAAGAACGGCCTTGCTCAGGACATCGAGCACTGCGTAGATGATAATCTCGGTGTCGACGTTGGTCTTCTTTGCACCGGCAGAGACGCCCCAGACACTATTGTTGATCAGCAACATCACACTTGATTGAGACGAAAAGACTTACACAAGGTAAATGGCCCAGATGACGGCAATATAGGCAGACAGCGAGCCAAACAACTTGGTGACACCGTTGTCCCGGTTGTTGCCGACGCGGGTGCCCTGGATAGCGACATGCCAGATGACGAACAAGTAGGCAATGGCGCTGATGGCAAACCACCCCCATTTCTGAGCCGTGTGGGCGTGGCCAAAGGCAGAGAACAGACCCGCAAAGACGAAGATCAGGTTAGCGACGACAGCCATGAGGGTGTGAGCGCCATCGATTCCAGCAAAGATAAACAGCTCGAAGATGATGAGCGGGAAAGTGAGAGCCCAGTCGACATAGCGAGCCCAGAAGACCTGGCGGCAGACATCGTGGTACGTGTCAGGGAGGTGCTTGTGGTGATCAGCCTTCGACGTGCAGTTGTAGGCGGTCGCGTGACCCGATGCCATGCCAAAGTACGCGAGGGCAGAGATGATGGTGGTCAGGGTCGTGATGACGTGGAAGACGCGGCGAGACACCGGGATGTTCCAAGACAACAGCGCAAAGCCCGCCGACGAGAGCACCATCAATGCGAAGACGACCCAGAGAGTTCGGACTCCATGTTCGCTGGCTTCCTGGTAGTGAGTCGGCTCGGCTGGAAGCAGTTAGCATTGTCGTGGCGACGAGGCTCGGGGTTCATACGGAGGACAGTGGGGATGGGCCCGACGCCGCCGTGGGTGTGAGATGCAATCATGATTATTCGTATTCGACGATATCAAGACCTCAATGAATGGAGTGTAAAATGTGCAATGTGGGAGGAGAGAACACAGGGCCTCTCTGGCAGGTTCAAATACCGGGGAGACGAAAGGATTAAGTTCTTTCCCTGCCCGAGACAGTACGACATGACGCGTCGAATCCGGCCCCCTCATGCAGTCACGCTCCTTCGTTGTTGGTCAACAACAACGTCATCCATGACAGCTCGACTGGCAAACGGTCCGTCAAGGTATGGTGGCGATGCGGGGAAACACGCCAGGAACGCCAATTGTCTGGACAGTCGCGAGCCTGCATAGCGTCTGCATAGCGTCACCATCACGTAATTCCACCAGGCATCAACTCTTCGCACCGTAACACGGCGTGATTGTCGTGCATTTTCGCCTGTGTAGCGTTCGGCAGTTGGGCGCTCATAAGCATGCCGGTGGCTGGGATAAAATCGATCGGGATTCCCCCGGTGAGGTTGGAGACGGGCATTGAACCGCCTTGCCTTTTGGACGAACTCATATTGAGCTTCGCATAGCATCGGATTTCGCGGAGGTTTAACTTTGGAGCATGCGGAGCAGTGGCATTGATGACGGGTCGGGCAGGGATGGTTGGCGCACGGGAGAGTAAGCAAGCCAAAAAGCAAGGCATTCATCCACTGTCAGAATGACCTAGTCTTCCGCTCGATTGAAAGGTTTAAAATGTGGTAATTAGCAAGGACGGCGCTCCCTCCTCGAAATAAATCAATGCAAAACATTGGACTGCACATGACGTTATTTTGATTCCACGTCCACGCATCTGTAGTGCTGCCAAGGGCGGACCTAGCAACAGTTAAGCTTTATCCACGATCGTTCCACCAAACTACTCACGATCGCTCGGCCTCAAATCCAACCACGTGCGTCTCAATCTGCGTCTTAATTTTAGGCCGTGGGAATTTTCTGTTGGTTGAAGAAAAGATCACTACAATCATCGAAGCCTGTTTCGTTGTGTGCTACTCCAGGGTGGCCAGTGGCTGAAGGGTGTATCCTCCACAAGCTACTCTTTGAGTAAAATGGTTTTCTATTTCACGTCAAGGAATCTAACCACCATACCAGCAGGGCAGATTCTCCTGTGTCAGCTGGTCAAAATAGCATGATTTCCTGGCCGCAAGTTTGAGTGCACAGCGTTGAATGTGGCGCGGCTCGGTGTCGCAAGTGAAATTTGAATTGGCTATTTGCCATTCTACATACAACTGCCTCCCTAATTTGGGATTGGAATGGCAATCAGCCACGAAAACACAAAAAGCGATAGCTGCTATGCTGTATGAATCAGGATAAGTGGTTCGTTGGTGCTTTCCCCAGGCCTCTCCCCAGGTTGCAGCCCTACGCCGAGTCGTGCGTGGGGTTTGTATTTGATGGAGGGTGTGACGAATGCTACGCTCGCCAATTTACGAGTGGGGGACATGTGAGGCAGAGCACCAGTGATCGGGGAGGTTACATATTTCTAGGTGACGATGGCTGGTGATGCGAGTAAGCGGTAAGTCGGTATGGCAGTGTAATGGAATATGAGTGTTACAGCATGAAGAGGCTGGAAATCTTGTACCCGAGTTGAAGCCCTTTACGTTGGTCAGCGTCATTACGCAGGGTTGGTTACATGTGTAACAGGGAAGATTGGCGGGAAGAGGTCAAGACACGGTGAGAGACAGACACCGAGCCAAGACAAACGCCGAGGTCAAGGGAGACAGAAATATCACGACATCTTTTGTATAAGACAGACAAAGACAGACAGAGAACGCGACAGGGAAAAACAACAGCACAAGACAGACGAGGAGACACACGAAGAGACTCACGAAGAGCCACGCAATAGGCAGACAGGTAAGTGTAACCCCCCTTCACCCCTCCGTCTTCACGGGCTGATGTATCACGTATCACAAGCAAAACAGACTGCGTCACGCACCAGCTACGGAGAGCCCCGAGGGAGGCGGGGGCCGAAGCATCAGACCACCTCGCCCGCTGTGCAACCCCATTTGCCCATCTTGCTCATCATCTCATCCCTCCCTCCTCCTTTTCCTAGCCGCCAGATGGTCGAGTGGGGACCCCGGATTACTCGCGGACTTGCGGGAGCCGAAGACTCGGGCCGGCCCCGCACAGTTCTTGAGAGAATAAAGAGCAGCGTGGGCACCATTGAGAGGGGAGAGGATGGGGACGGGGAACGGGGAACGGGGAACGGGGCAGACAAGCAGCTGAAGCCATCCGTGGGTCCAGGCCAGGCAGAGCAGCATGTGAAAGGGCACGAGCATCTCCAGATCGTCGGTGCTGCGGCAGTAGGTACCACCTCGGCGCGTCGCAGCCGAAGCGGTACCTGGTCGAGGAGCAGCCAGTATCGCCGGAACGAACGCAGCAGCCGGCAAGGTGGGCCACGTGCCCCTGTAGTGGTTGCGTCAGAGCTGCCAGGGCTGCCGTCTCCAGCGGCGTGATTGGCGGGGCGGGGCGGTGTAGCAGCCCAAGCAGGGTCAGATGCGCTGAGGTTTGGTGGGAGGGCGCCCTGGAGCAGTGGAGAGGATGGGTGCTGCCCAGGTTGCCAGGGCACTGCCCAGCTTTTTCGTCCTTCCCCACGGCAGCGAAATGGCGGGGAAGAGGCCAGGACTGGGACACCCCACACGCAGTTTGGTCATGGGCCTTTGTCAGATTGCCAATTCGCCCAGGAATCATCAGCCTCAGTGAATATCCTGTAGACAGACAGACACCTTGACCGACACCTTCACAGGGCAGCATCCCTTTTTTGTGCTGTGGTGTTGTTTCTCTCTGTTTGGTCCCCCGTCTCTCCATCTCCCTATCATCTCCCTATCCGTCCCTGGCTGAGACACAACGGGACCAGCTGAGCGACCTCCAACGTCATCCACTGCATCCCACATCGGCTTCTCGGCGTCCTTCTTCCCCGACCATCAACCAGCCACCATCCACCCTCACCATCCACCATCCACCATTCCGCCTCGTCCCTATCTCTCCCTAATATCCTCAATCCTTCTTCCATACGACCTCTAATCGCCTCAACCCCCCATTAATTCTCACCAAGTCCCACCTCGTCAGACCAAACGCTTTGCGACTCATCAACCTTTCTCCGAACTTTCTCCTGAATTCTCGACACCGCTCGCTCCTCCGCCATGAGGTAATGCGCTCCCACCTCATCCTTCCAAACGTCCTCCTCCAAGCGTCTACCGTGACCACACATTCACGGCCTTCACTACGACACCGTCATGGCCGACATCCTTCTCCAGGCTCGCCCGGTCCCGGCCCTCCACGCAAAGCCCACAAAGTCTGCGGTGAAGCCAAATACTAAGGCCAAACGGCCCTCCAACTCCAAGCCTACCCCCGCGCCAGGTGTTGTCACTAGCCTTCACAAGGCCATCAAGGATGTCAACAATACGCTGCTATGGTGCAAGGACGGCTTGACGGAGCAGGAGCGCGAAGAGAAAAGGATCGCGGAAGAGAGGCGCCAGATCCTATGCGCCCGACTACAGCAGGTAAGCCTGCTATTCCTCTCGCCCTTGACATGCGAAAATGCTGACGAGTCAAGGCCGAAACCAGGGCTCAGTGGGACTCGGCTGCCCAGGAACTCGACGTCCTCGACGGAAACGAAGAATGGAAACAAGACTCCTCGAGCGGCGACTACAACCCCGACCTAATAGAGGACCGCCTCCGAGCTCTCGACGCGGCCCGAGCCAACAGCGATATCCCATCCATGATGCACCTCGTTCGTACCGCCTTGTCTCGAGATCTTGGTGGCATGGACAACGTCGATCTGTACCGACATTCCTACTCGGGGACCAAGCACCTCATCGAACGCTACGTCGAGTCCACGATCCAAACCATCGAAGCTGTTGTCACGCAGAGTCGCTCGGATCACGGTATTGAGCACCGCGACCTCCTTGAAGGCATTCTCTTTGCCCGCCAGAGCTACGGTCGAAGCGCCCTTCTCTTGTCCGGCGGCGGCACCTTTGGCATGTCCCACATTGGCGTGCTGAAGTCCTTGTTCGAGGCACATCTCCTGCCTAGAATTATCTCGGGCGCCAGCGCTGGCAGCATTGTCTGCGCCGCCATGTGTACCCGGACCGATGAGGAGATTCCACTTCTGGTCAAGGAATTTCCCTACGGCGACCTAGCTGTCTTCGACGAAGAAGGCGGAGATGGCGTGTGGAGTAACTTACGCCGGTTACTGACTGAAGGCAACTGGTCTGATATCAAGCACCTCACCAAGGTCATGAGAAACCTCACCAACGACATGACTTTCCAGGAAGCCTACAACCGCACTCGCCGCATTCTCAACATCTGCGTCTCTACAGCCTCCGTTTACGAACTCCCCCGTCTCCTCAACTACGTCACAGCACCAAATGTCATGATCTGGTCCGCCGTCGCGGCATCTTGCTCAGTCCCGCTCGTCTTCAGCGCCGCGCCTCTACTTGTCAAAGACCCGGCTACGGGAGAACATTTACCATGGAACCCAACCCCACAGCGGTGGATTGACGGCTCCGTGGACAACGACTTGCCAATGACGCGCCTCTCCGAGCTATTCAACGTCAACCACTTTATTGTGTCGCAGGTGAATCCCCACGTCGTACCCTTCCTGTCCAAGGACGACCACCTTTCACCAGACGGTGGCGCTGAACATCGGCCAGCCCGTTCCGATGACTATGACTGGGTTCACACTCTTACATCCCTCGCCAAGGACGAGGCACTTCATCGATTGCACTTTCTGGCAGAACTGGGTATCATGCCCAACCTAGTCACCAAGTTCCGCAGCATTCTCAGCCAAAAGTACTCGGGCGACATCAACATTCTGCCCGAGGTCAACATGAACGACTTGCCACGACTGATGCGAAACCCCACCAGCGAATTTATGATCAAGGCCTGTCTCCTCGGCGAACGTGCGACATGGCCGAAACTCAGCAGAGTACGCGACCGGTGCGCTATCGAATTGGCGTTGGATCGCGCTGTTCATCGGCTACGAGCCCGCGTTGTATTTTCGGAAAGCCAGCGAGACCTCCGACAACTGAACGTTGGTCGGGGGGGTTTCCAGGTTAAAGACGCAGAACCGTCCCTGGGACCAAATCTGGAGATGAAGCCGCACAAGCGTCATCGCCGACGGTCCGGAGGCAGCTTTCACGTTGGCCCTGACCGCTGGATGCTCCTTGACAGTGCCATCACCGACGACGAGACGGAGCAAGAAGAACGTCTTGAGATGCAGTCACGCCGAAGTCGAGCCGGATCTCCTGTCTCGGTGCGCAAACCTCGATTGAAACGGGCATCTAGGAGTCAGATCCACATCCAGGTGAGAGGGCTGCACTCAACTTTGGCTGAAGTCGATGATGGCGGCCCGGCAATCGACTTTTCAAAACCCTTGACCCCGCCGGCCCGCTCACAAGAGCAAACCAAAGCAGGCCTCAGAGCCCACGATGTGCTGTTTGAGGAATCTGGCACGGCAACCTCGGATCCTTGGTCCGATCACACCTGGCAGTCGAGGGGTTCCAAGGGTAATTTCACATCGACCGCAGAGGACTTGGAGACGAGCGAGGCGTATCATTCCAGCGACGGCGCTCGCGAGGATACAGACGCGAGTGATCCCGAGCCGTACGAGACGCAAGCCACCAAGCAATCACAAAGTACCGGCAGCGGGAGCCCTTTCCGCCCAGAAGAAAGAGCAGGATGGATGCTTTGGGATTGAACCCACAGGGTGCAGTGACTGGGGGCAAAGATGCGGACATTGCCATCTAGAGTTTACCGACTCATGTCGACAGTAGCGAGGACTCTCGCGCTCATTTTGGGTAGCATTTCAGGACATGGTGTACAGGTGCAAGTTGTTTGAAGTTGCATGGGATTACGTTGCATGGCATGGCGAACACGAGCATTGGGTTAGTTTGAGAGACAGGTTGTTGCATTGAGAATAGATGTACTACGGTTAACGTCGCTAAGACCGATTGTTAAATCGAGGCATTCACATGACTTTTTGGGAAGCACGAGCTTGTGATCGTGGGTGCATGCAGTGGAGGTATGCGACATGTGAAGGACACTCTTGTGGGATGTCCCCGATGTTGAATCGATCAGTCAAGCCACAACGGCATTGATCTGAATGGGGCTGTTCCAAACCTGGGGGTCGACCGAGCAGTATTATAATGAGGATTTATACACTGCTTTCCTGGTCATTGATTCACATTAACTGCTTCTTTGCGACACAACCCCATCACCAGAAAATCTTTCCCTGGCTTTCCTCTCGACGATAGAACAACAAGGACTCTATCCAACATCCATACGACATGGCTTTCTCTGGAATTCCAGCCAGTGAAATCTCGGGGAGCCAATCGCAACCGTGGTTGGCGCCACCAATGAGGGAGGCTCTGGTCACTTCGCGAGATGCTCACTCGCCAGCAATTGGCAGCCAACGGTAATCGCGACGAGCAACGGCTATTGGTCTCAGGTCCTGAGTGTGCGCTGATACAGCCGGTGACAGGTAACGGAACAAATAACTCCCCAGCGCGTCACGCTTCCTCGCGTCCTCTGTCTTTACGCCTCGTCTCAATACACCATCGCCACTCCGTCTGCCCGCCACAGCAAACGCCATGCCTGGAACTAAAGAGAACGGTGAAAAAGAGACTGGCGGTGGTCTCCAGAAGGACGGCGCTTCTGATATACCAACAGAGATGTCGCATCTTCTGGACTACCTCACGCTGGACCGGCCTGAGCTCCTGAGTGCTGAAAGCCAGGTTTTGCACCACAACTTTCACGTTCTAGCCCGCCAACAGGCGACAATGGCTCACCGGCAAGCCGAGATGGCTATGCAGCAGGCACAAACTCTTCAAGCCCTGCGTCATTTGAGCGAGTATGTTCAGAAGCTGCACTGTCCCGCTCGGCTCCATGCTAACTCGCCGGTCTCCAGGTCCCTGTCTGCGTTCTCCCCATTACCCAACGTCGCAACCACGAATGAGCTCGAAGAGCATGACGAAGATGAGGCTGAGGAGCAATTCGCTCTGCAGGAGAAACTCAAAGGCGCGTTTGGAGATCTCCTCGCTGAATACTATCGACTCTGGATCTACGAAGTGTGTTTACTCCAAGGCTTCCCAGTCTCGCAAGCCAACAGTCACTTACAAAATACAGATGGGCCCTATTCCCAGTATCTCCAGCCGCCCTCTTCTCAAGTTTCTAGCCAAGTCTTTCTTCTTCTTTCTTCACCAATGCGATTTCGCCGAGGATTCGGATTTCGTGGACTACGATGACTTCGCCACGTTCCAGGCTTGCATTGATCAGCTCAACGACGAGTCAGAAATCCAGTTGTACCACCATATTCATAAGAGACACGCTGCTTGGTTATCGGAAAGGAAGTAGTCGTCAACATTCGCTTGAAGCTGATGGCCACAACTCTGTGTCTGCAATCAGTACCTGGGAGGGTTATAGGACTGGATGGAGTCTGTAATGTGACGCGGTACCAATGATGAGCTGAGTCCACAGTATTAACGGAGCTACACTCTTACACCCTTCAATTTTGCTTCTGGAGTTTCATCAGATCTCTCCTTACAACTCTTCCTTGCTGTGGGTGCTGGCCTTAATGACTGAGCCTTGGGTTAGGGCACCTCGCAGGATGATGACGCACCGGAAGCTGGCCACGGGCAGGAGTGAACGGATGCCAGCTGCTACGCGGTACCAAAGCACTCTGTCTCCACGCGCTGCATTGCTTTCCTTCTCTTTCTCTCTCATCATCATTCTTCACTTCCTCCCAACCCGACGGCCAACACCGCCTGTACAGAATCGACACTCCATTTCGCCCGCAACGAGAGACACCATGTCTACAAGTCCCCAGAAGCGAAAGGCTTCCGACAGCCTACCGGATGATTCCTATAGCGCTATGCCTACAAGGTCTGCCCGCATCGAAGTAACGCCGTGGGGGACTTCCGACTTCTTCGCTGTCGAGGGGGGCCCTTCCAATGCTTCAACTGCAAACCCCTTTCCCTTAGGATTGCCGACTGCGGGACATCATGAGGCTGTCAGTGCTGAGGCCCGAACCTCCCACGTTGACTTGGAGGTTCTCGTTCGTCAACTGTCAGAGGCCGTCTATCGTCAAGCAAAGAGCATCATATCGAAGACAGGTACAGTTCGTCAACAGGCACTTACCATCCGCGAACAGGCAGATACCATCTACAAACAAACAGGTACCATCCACGAACAAGCAGGTACCATCCACGATCAAGCAGGTACCATCCGTGGACAAGCGGGCATAATCCGCGATCAGGCGGAGAGACTTCATCAGGAATCCGGAACTCGCCAGAGTTGCGACCAGATATCCGAGTGAGTTCTTCTGAAGCCCGCTATTTCATTCACCGACGCTTCGCATGCTAACTCGTCGACCCACAGTGCCAACCCTAGTGCCATGCCTACGTTCACTCCAGCGCCAAAAGATTGCGAGAGATACCAAGAGGGTGCCCAAAATATACGGGTGGAGCATGAGAGACATCAACTGCTCGTGCAAGATCAGCTGAAAACGGGGTTTCCTGAAGGTCTCAGGAAATTTCATGAAAAGTTCATATGGAAGGTATAGGTCAAACAAACTTATTGTATCACGAGAGTCACTAACGTGTTAGAATAATTACACTCCGCATGTCGCCTATGGCCCAAAAATCACAGAGGAGGCCCGTTCCTTCTTCGTCTCCCTCCGCGAGAGCCTCCTTGATCCTCCGGGAGTGCCGGGCAGTGCAAGAGTGGCAATGTTCGATCTTGCTTCTGAGCTCTCAATCGAATCCGAGATTGTGTTGTACCTATACCTGAACGGCATGTTCCAGGAGCGAAGGGTGGCTGGTAGACTGGAAAAGTCTCTTGAATACTCGTAGAAAATGGAGGAAGAAGCTTCCGGCAAACTGTTGGAACGGGCGCGGGACAGAAGTATTTGATACCAGATACTGAGGCTTGAGTTGGAGCTCCAGTCTTGAGCAATGGGCTGCACCTTGGCTGAGGTTGAAGGAACGGCTTGTTCCACGACAAAAGGGCTGACAGAAGACGAAAAGAAATAGAATACACTGGGACATTTCTACCGGTGTGATGAATCTTGCCATCTCGCTTGTGAATTCGCATCCGTTTCTAACCAACGACTATTAACGATATGATAACGAGACTAACGGTACCCTAGACTACGGTTGACGTGATACTGGAACGAGCATTCCGCCTTGGTGGCTGCGGGGCCGGACGGCTCGGGCGGGAGGGGCATGGTGCAGCCTCATGTCTGTGGTTGGTAGCGCTGAGGATGTCGGCGAAAAGCAGGGGACGATCAAGTGAGTACGCGATGTGATGCGAAATTGTGTCATGGGCTTGGCTTTGGCGGCGCAGTCGGCGTTGCAACGGTATGGCGAGCGCTAAAGATGGCAGCCTACATGGGATGGATGGATGGATGGATGGATGGATGAGGCAGCCCGATAACGGCTGGCGAAGTGGCAATGGTGATGGGCGGATGGGGTTTCGGCCATGGCATTCTCGTGCATGGAGTCTGCATCCTAATTGAAGGTGTATTACTGGCATGTTTGATCGAGCGTGAAATAAGCCATCTCGTTTTCCAGATACTCACCCTGGAGATGAATCAAAACCGCCCGTCCGCAACCACTAACAAGGTGCTCCGACTTCCGAAGCACGTTCCCTCCCCCGCCCCGAGGATCCAGACTGTGGAATGCCGGGCAGCGATGGCGTCAGGGACAAGACGATGGCAGCATTGACGCCGACGATGGCACAATGGCGGCGGCCGGGCCAATGGCGACGACGCCGCAGCACGCAATCCGCGGCGTTGCCGCATCGGGCCCAGTGAGGGGCATCTTTTTTTCTCTCTGGGTTGATTGAGGGCCCGGCTTTGGTTTGGTTTGCTTGGCTGGGCTGGGTGAGGATTCTCACAGGGTGGAGAGGGGGGAGGATGTGTACTGTATGTATTCTCTAGAATATTCTGGCGATTGCCTTCTCTCCGTCTGTTTTACTGCATTTAATTGGCAACTCTAATATCCAGACTGGGAGGGGTGTTGTTGTGTTGCTTGGCCGTGTTCGGTTGCATGGCGGGGTTCGTCAATGACGAGCGACGGAGCTAGCAGCGGAAGGCGGACTGGAGGGGTCGACTAGTGCGGGGCTTTGTCTCTAGTACGGCTCTGCGTTGGGCTGGTCGTGATTCTTCCTGGACGGGACGGACTGAGACAATTGCTAGGGAGGAGCTGAAGGAAAGCAAAAGGCAAAGAAGGCACCTCAGTCGACGTGGTAGCTGTGGGATTGCGTTTGCAGCAAGCTTCAACTCCGCATCTGGAATCAAGGGAGTCAAAATTGAACATGGCTTAATTACCTTTTCAACGCCGAATCCGTATATATCCCCCGTGGCCGTGGACACTGGGAACATGCAGGATGGGTGGGTGGGGAGCCGTCGACGCAGCCAACGAGCTTAGAAATGCCCTCGCGCGTCGAGACAATGCGCACCGCACCGCATCCAGCTTTCACACCTGCTAGCCTTCTAGCTTAGCTCCATTGGCTGCGTCCGTCCCCGATCAACGAGGGCAGACGCGGCGTTCCTCCCGGGCAATGCGTCTATATAAACCGCTCGCCGCCTGAGCAGACGCGGGGTTGTCCTCCCTCCCTCTCCCTTTCCTCTCTCTTCCTCCCACACAAACCAACCACCAAACATCCTCACCTTTTTCTTCTTGCCATCCCCCACAACATGTCTGCTCCCGCTCCCCTCCGTCTGGGCTCCATCGCCCCCAACTTCAAGGCCGAGACCACGCAGGGCCCCATCGACTTCCACGAGTTCATCGGCGACAACTGGGTCATCCTGTTCTCGCACCCGGAGGACTACACGCCCGTGTGCACCACCGAGCTCGGCGCCATGGCCAAGCTCGGCCCGGACTTTGCCAAGCGCGGCGTCAAGCCCATCGGCCTGTCGGCCAACACCATCGAGTCCCACGAGGGCTGGATCAAGGACATTGCCGAGGTCACCGGCGGCAACGTCACCTTTCCCATCATTGGCGACAAGTCGCGCCAGGTCTCGCTGCTCTACGACATGTAAGCCCACAAGTGCCCGGAAGCTTGGCCTCTCGCTGACAAAACCCAGGATCGACCAGCAGGATGCCACCAACGTCGATGAAAAGGGCACCGCCTTCACCATCCGCTCCGTCTACTTCATCGACCCCAAGAAGACCATCCGCACCATCCTCTCCTACCCCGCCTCCACCGGCCGCAACGCCAACGAGATCCTCCGCATCATCGACTCCCTCCAGACCGGCGACAAGTACCGCATCACCACCCCCATCAACTGGGTCCCCGGTGACGACGTCATCGTCCACCCCGGTGTCAAGAACGAGGAGGCCAAGACCCTGTTCCCCGAGTTCCGCATCGTCAAGCCCTACCTCCGATTCACTCCCCTCGCCAAGGAGAAGGTCATTTCCCAGTAGATGCTTGTCGTCTCTTCTCTCTCTCACCTACCCTATCCCACCACTATATCATGATACCAAAGCATAATGAGCGAGACAAACCGGAAGCAGGCACAAGAAGAGTTGGTATAGTAAGACTAGCTCAGGAAGCTGCATAATCGCGACGAGTCCTTTCACGGGACGAGTGCAAACAAGTGGCATGCCTGGGGTTTCCGAACCACCGACTCTCACCTGGTTCTTCAAGTAATTTGACCTCTGTTGAAACGGAGGAGGTTAGATTGAGCCATTTGTGATAGCTCCGTCAAAGACAAACGAATAAAGAAATGATGAAAAAACCCAAAGCCGAAATCCCTCGTGTGAATTGACGTGATGCACTGAAAGTTCGTTGCTGATGATCGTGGTATGGAGTCGTAACCACTAACTCGGCTAAGCTTGCCCATGGCCGGCTTCGGACCGTCGGTCGCGGATTTTCCAGAGCTCACTTTAGCTAAGCCGATTGTGGGCGGTGGAACTGTGGAAGCTTCTGAAGCATGCAGGCTGCTGCTGGCCGGGCGAATGAGCGATCCACTCGTGTTTCAGCTTTTCGACACCCGAGGCGCATCTCAACTTCATCTCTCCTAATCGTCACTGAAATTCGAGTCGCGGAGACATCATCCTCTTCGAGTAATGCAAGCGCGTGCTAATGAGCAGGATGGTAATAACTGTCAAGCTGATCAATTACCCTAACAACCATTAGCAGCCAGGCCAACTACCTTGCTCCAACTCAACCACCTACCCAACAGCCCCCGACTATCATCAACCTTGTTGGCCCAATTATGTCACTTGTCACTTCAAAAGAACCTCGTCCGTCTTACTGCATCAACTGCGCATCCCACGCAACAACAAACCGTTGCCCTGAGAGCACCTCGTAACGTAAATCCACTGCCCGTCATCTTCTCCACTGTCCCACCTGGCATCCCACCTGGCACGTCCGTCGACTCAGCACCGCATTCCTTCGAAACTTAAATCCTCGAGATGCAGTCAACAAGGAAAACGAGCGGCGTTGAAGCACATGACGGATACGCAAAGCCATTCCCCGAACCCTCCCCCCCCTGTTCCCAACCCCCTCTTGTTCCCCCCCCCTTCATCGGCTTGTCCCAAGGTGCTGGCGCCTGGCTCGAGCCACGGCCAAAGCAAACAAAAAAAAAAAGGCCAAGGTAACACCAACGGAGCCCTGGAGAAATGGCGCTTCCAGAAATGTTCCTCCTATCCCCATGGCCCGGAGAAGCCACCTTGTCCGGTGAGGCTTCTATATTTCCGCCCCAACGCAACGCGCTGTTCCATCCGTGCTGGGCTGTCCTGAAACGACCCGGGGAGGCGGATCAGGGCCGGTAGGGTTCTCTAGTGCTTCCGCCGACGTGCTGGCAGCGGGACTCCCGATGTCCATGTTGCTGTGCTCACTACCTACCTATGCGCCTTTCCTTCTTTCAGTGGTGCCATCAGAGAAGAAGCAAGATCGACAGACTTGCGGTCAACACAAGGGGGGTGGTTTCCGCGTTCTCAATACCGCGGTACCGAAGCCCGTGTGTTTTGTCTCACCTCTTTTTTGTTTGTCCCGTGTTGAGCAGGGGTGGGATGCAAAAGGCGGATTTTCCACGTGGACATTGCACGAATAGGCGTGCGGTTTTACGTAGACCTTACCCCCGGAAAGAAAACCGCGAACCAAGTCAGGCATAAATGTCGACGACACGAATTCCTTTCCGAGTTGGTTTGTGCACTTTCGTAAGACGGCTCCTTTCGCTGCACTTACATGGGAGAACCCCCAAGTCCCTGGTGAGAGAGTGACATGGCCGCGCGCGCGCGCGCTGTTGACCAGATGGAGAACGGGGGGAAAACAAGTGCCGGACAGGTACGCGAGGTTCTGTTGATCGCCATTTGCAGTGGGACAGTTAGCAGCGGATCCCGGGTCTATATCACGATGTCAGAGTGTTTGTTGTTTTTTCCCTTAACGGGGTCGTGTTAAGTCGCGAGGCGTCGTATTCCGCGGTCCCCGTGTTTGCCTGCGCAGGTGTTTGTCTGCCGGGGCGGCTGTTTCGTCCGTTTGAGGTTACCAAAAACGCCCACGGGCTGTTTGCTTTGCGCCATGCACACAAGCAAACTAATTCATCCCGGCCGCGTAGCTGTCTGACGTGTGAGTGGCTGCGTCTGGGAAGGCGGCAAAGCAAACGCAGCGAAGAAGGGTGCGTGCTGTTTGCCTGCAGGGGAGGGAAGTGATTCGGTGATGTTGTACTTGACGTAGAAGGGGGGGGGGGCCAGTGAGAGGGAGGTGTTCGAGCCAAGGGGAACTCGATGCGTCCAATGGGGAAGCTGGAGAGTCGGCGATACTGGTTTGTGATAATCGCCCGTGGGCTGTGATGCTGCGTGTAGTGAGTGAGTGGTCCAGCGCCTACATGCACAAACTTGCAGCGTTCGTCCCCCTCTGCGAGTCTCGATTGGTCCAGGCCTCGACGGCTCTGCCATCTGTTGCCGCCTTCCCCATTCCTCGGCACCCTCCCACCACTCGGACCGCCGTCAACACCACATGGCAACATCATCAACTCCGCATCTGGCCTCTTTTTTCCCACCACCAGAGTTGCACCGCTGGGCTCGGCGCCAAAACCTCTCACTCAACTGGCAGCATTCTTACTTTTTTTTCGTACGGACATCGCAACTCGACCACCCACCGGTTCTACGAATACACACCGGCTCCGGACCCCCGGCGGCCTGGCTAACCCTCTTCAGGATCCGCTCCACCGTTGTGACCGACCCGAAAACGCACCACCCTTCCGTCGTCCGCCCAGGAGGTCACTCTCGCCCGCGCTAAACAACCACGCGCGATACGATACGTTCGATATCCACCCCCTTGGGTTCTGTTGTCTGTGCGCCGGCCGTTCTTCCAGACTGCACTGCACTGCACGTCTCGTCACTCTCTCGCTCTCCCTCTCTCTTCTGCGGCTGCGAACCGAACCGACCGACCGACCGCACTGGATCCCCCCGAAAGCCAAACCTCCGCCGTGTCCACATCGCCAGATCCCCTTCTCCAACCCGCGGAAATTGCACGCTGCAACCTCCTTCGACCGATCGCCCCGTCCCGTCCGTCCCTGGCCTCGCCGTCCGCGCCGCCCTACCTCCCCCCCCCCCCCCCCCCCCCC
>LDPL01000040.1:2834222-2862767 GCA_001305505.1 Neonectria ditissima | reverse complement strand
CCCCCCCCCCCCCCCCCCCCCCCCCCCCCCCCCCCCCCCCCCCCCCCCCCCCCCCCCCCCCCCCCCCCCCCCCCCCCCCCCCCCCCCCCCCCCCCCCCCCCCCCCCCCCCCCCCCCCCCCCCCCCCCCCCCCCCCCCCCCCCCCCCCCCCCCCCCCCCCCCCCCCCCCCCCCCCCCCCCCCCCCCCCCCCCCCCCCCCCCCCCCCCCCCCCGTTCGCTTGTTTGCTTCCTGCGATCCCCCATCTCGGCCGTCGTCTCCAGACCGAGCCTCAACCCCCGCGAACCAGCGGCTGGGAGCTTCGACGGACCCTCCCGCTCGCCTCCCTTTGCGCCTTGCCGTCCCTTCCAACGCCTAGTCTTTTCCCCCTTACCCTGCCTTCTAGGCTCGCCGAGGCTTCCTTGCCCCCGTCTAGACCGTCTTCCAGACCCCATCTCCAGCCGCGACGTCCCCGGCCCGCCTTGCTTGGCTTGGGTCGTGTTCGTGATACAGCCGCGTGAGATCTCCTGCCCCCCCCGTCTTTGCGTCTCCTCGTCCTCGGGTCTCGTCCTCGTCTTCCCCAGTCACCTACCTGCCCTGTGTCGCATCGTTCCTACAACACCCTCCCCTTCTCTTCTCCTCCTTCCTGTTTTGCTTCTTCTTTTCTTGTCCTTCGTTGTGCCAGCTCATGCCCTGCTTCTCGCGCTGCGTCGCAACCAGCCGACCACCATGGCCGACTCTTCGGAACTGACTGGTAACCAGGACCCTCGTGCTCCCGCCGACGACTACTCCTGCTTCTCCGACTCCGAGGCCGAGGAACGGCCCCAACGGCCGTCTAGCCGCTACACCCCCGATATCTTCTCCGGCGTCTACCGAGGCATCAAGAGGCTGCCGTCTGTCAAGCTTCCTCGGAGTTCTTCCATTCTCGGCCTGAAGAGCAGCTCCCCCGCTCCCGATTCGTTTCCCACTCCGCCTTCGTCGTCAAAGGCTCCTGACTCGTTTCCCAACCCGATCCCGACGCCAAAGGCTCCCGACTCGTTTCCCAACCCGATCCCGACACCAAAGGCCCCCGAATCTTCGGCCGTTCAGCATGTTCGAAACCTGAACCTCCAGTACAGTCTTGCGAAACCTCTACCCAACACGCCGCCCTCGAGGGATTTTACCTCTCCCTCCCAGCTTCTCGCAACCAAAGAACTGCCCATTGTTTTCGAAGACGACGACGACGCGGACGACGACGGGGATTATTCAGATATACAGCTCCCCCCTCCACGACCGAACCCACCGAACCACAAAAAGATGGATAGCCGAACCAGCACCATGGACTCGGGCTCCTCGGCGCCACCGGCCGGTATGGTGTATGGCGCCCACGACCCCAACGCCAATGATTTAAATAGCAGTGTCAGCAGCTTGGCTAGCGCCAGGCATGAGAGCGCCGACGAGTCTCGAGATAATTTGAAGCCAAGGAGCACCGGCTCTGCGTCGGGCGGTCCGTCCCCGGCCGTGGCTCAAGGGAGGTCTGTCGGAGGACCGTCCCAGGGAGGGCCGTCTGCTCATCTCTCCGGGTTGATGTGCAATGTTCACCGGACCACAGGGCGTGAGCCGCACGCGCTGGTGGGGGCCACGACGACGATTCTTGGCGACAAGCTTTATGTTTTTGGAGGACGCATCCTGTCTAGAAGCCGGCCGGCCCCTCTGACATCTAACTTGTACGAGCTGGATCTCATCCGGCGACATTGGACAAAACTCGATACAGCTGGCGATGTTCCCCCTCCCCGATATTTTCACTCCATGTGCCCCTTGGGAGACACCAAGATGGTCTGCTACGGAGGCATGTCGCCTGCCCCGGTCCAGCCACCCGGTAGCGACCCACAACAACCCGAAGTTACTGTCATGTCCGACATATACATCTACGACGTTACGACCAAGACGTGGACCTTTATCCCGACCCAAGACACTCCTCAAGGCCGATACGCCCATTGCGCTTGCATCCTCCCCTCGGCCGCCACCTTCTCCTCGCACCGCGCCCCTCTCTCCGCACTTCAGCACAACCCTTCGACCGGGAACCCGAACGAGGGCCGAATTGGAATCAACATCAACGGCACGGGAGGCGCCGAGATGGTGGTCGTGGGTGGTCAAGACGGTGGGAACAATTATATCGAACAAATCAGTGTATTCAACCTCCGGAGCCTCAAATGGACATCAACACAACCCCTGGGAAAGAGCTGTGGCGCCTACCGCAGCGTCGCCGCGCCGCTCACTCCCGCTGTCGCTTCCAAGATTGGCCGCGCGTACTCGAACGGCATGCAGAACATGGAAGGCGGGATAAGCCAGGAAGCCCGAGAGCCTGGATCTTCGATGCTCATCTACTCCAATTACAACTTTCTCGACGTCAAGCTAGAGTTGCAGGTCCGGTCCTCGGACGGAACTCTGACGGAAAAGCCCATGACTGGAACCTCTTCGCCCCCTGGACTACGATTTCCGAACGGCGGAGTGATTGATACTCATTTTGTGGTGAGCGGGACGTATCTCACTTCGTCCAAGCAAGAGTACGCTCTCTGGGCGCTGGATCTGCGGACCCTCACCTGGAGCCGCATTGATGCCGGGGGTAGCGTCTTCAGCCAGGGCAGTTGGAACCGGGGTGTTTTGTGGAACCGGCGCAATACCTTTGTCATCCTGGGCAATAGGAAGAGAAGCCTCGTCGACGACTATAATCACCGACGCATAAACTTCTCGAACGTCTGCATGGTGGAGCTCGAGGCGTTTGGGTTTTATGACAACCCACGCAAGACCACCCCCCTGTCGGGTTTCATCTCAGCCAGCTGTCCCTATGCCGGTCCCGGCCTGAGTCTTGCGCGCAAGGCGGGTTACACCGCCGGCGGACGCTACCACTCCAGAGCGAGTGAGGAACTGGGCGAGAAGGCGTTTGCCATGCGCGAGCTGGCAGACATGGACATTCTGTGCATTGGAGGCGAGCGGATACCCGTCAACTCAAGGATCGTTGGACGGCGATGGGGGCCTTACTTTGTGCAGCTATTGAGGGAGGGAACGGCCACGCAAGACGGAAGCGATGCGATGACGCTCCGGTCGGGCCTGTCGAGCAACCCCTTGCGAGCTTCGGCCATTACGATTACGCCGAGTTCCAGGACTGCCGAGACGTCGTCGATGGGCAGTGGGATGGGCGCATCGGGCTCGAGCATCATCACATCCAGCACCGCTGCTTCGAGCATCTCTGGCGGCGCAATGCCCCCTGGAGGCGACAACAACCCGAATGCAGCGCCCACGCCGCGATCACTGCCGCCCAACTCACGGCCCCGATGCCTCTACCTCCCGCACACCTACCTGACCATCCAGGCCCTGCTCCACTTCCTTTACACGAGCTCTCTCCCGCCTCCGTCGTCTCCGCTGTGTACCCCCCAGATTCTGTGCTCGCTGCTGCAGATTTCCCGCCCGTACCGCATCGATGGGCTCCTCGAGGCCGTGGTCGAGCGACTGCACGCGCTACTCGATAGCCGAAACGCGGCTGCTGTATTCAACGCCACGGCCATGGCCGCCGGTGGAGGTCGTGGGATCGACGGTTCGCTCAACCCCAACTTCTTCGTCGGTGGCTTCGACCCGGTCGGATCGCCGACTGTCACGCTCGACTTTTCGATGGACGGCACAGCAAACACCCCCTTCGCGACGGATCTGCAGTCTCGCACCGAGGGCCTCACCATCGACACGAGCGTGCAGCAGTCGAACCGGCCGCCCAGCGAGGAGCTGTCGGCCAGCACCAGCGCCAGCGGCTCGGAATGGAGCTCGTCGGAGATTGGAGGCAGCGAGCGGGAGAACTTTGTTTGGAACGGCGAGCTCAGCAGCGTCATTGGCCTGCAGAAGCGAGGGCTGCGAGGCCTCATGGAGGGGAGGAGGATGAGAGAGCGCACGGGGACGGTGCCTCCCATGTCCATGGGCGGCCCTCGATACGGTGGAGGTCCGAGCCAGCGCGTTGGCCTTGGGATCGCAGGGTCATGAGTGAGAGCTGGGACCGGCAGGAGGAGGAAAGATAACGGGTGCTTTGGAAGGATCAACGGGCGGAATCATAGCGAAGGAATTGCCATGTTCAGACATGTAACGACTTGACGGTCTGCGTAGAAGGAGGGAAGTCAACGTGGATGGGAGCATCACCCTGGCCAAAGGGAGCATCAATGTGTAGACTAATGGGACATGAAAGAGTAAACCCCAAAATGTGTCGAGGTGTCACTGCTATAGATGTCGCGACGCATGCTCGAGGGCATGTCCACAAACAAGTAAACAAACAAAATAACATCAAATCAATGTCTACTGTGGTTCGTTTCAAAGTGGCTTCTATTTATAAATGACTGCCATCAATGAGGACTGCCGCCTGCAAAGAACATATCCCAAGAGTCTTCTAGTTGAGTCCGTAAGTGCGCCGGCGAAGCAATATACAAGAAAAACAAACAGGCTATATGTACACACATGGTCACAGGACCACGTAGATTTTCATCATCTTGCAAGTCACAGCTTCACGCGACCGGCGTTCAGGGCCTGCCAGTCGTCGTCGGTGAAGCGCACGTAGCTATCGTCGTGCAGCCAGTACAGAGTACCCAGGGCGTTGTCGTCGTCGGCGTCGGCGGTGGTGGGCTTGACGCCGGCGGCGCGCAGGACGCTCTTCTGCTGCTTGTTGGTGCCGGTGATCTGGCCGCCGCCCATCTGGCCCATGACGCGGAGGAAGATGGGGCGGGCGTAGCGCGGGAGCGAGTCGCGGACGTGGGCGGCGATGCTGCGCATGGTGTCGGGGGAGGGCGAGGCGGCCTCGTCGTGGGTGAGGAAGACGGCGGCGCAGCCGGCGCGGCCGTCGTGGTGCGGCAGCTCGACGCCGTAGACGTTGGCCTCCTTGACGGCCGGGTGCAGGCCGAGGGCGTGGCTGACCTCTGCGGTGGAGACGTTCTCCGACTTCCAGCGGAAGGTGTCGCCGATGCGGTCGTGGAAGAAGACGCGGCCGTCCGAGTCCCAGCGGACGACGTCGCCGGTGCGGAACCAGGCGTCGCCCTTGCGGAAGACGTCGCGGACCACCTTGGACTCGGTGGCCTGCGGGTTGTTGTAGTAGCCCTGGAAGCGCTTGAAGGGGTCGCCGGCGGGGAGCTGGAAGAGCATCTCGCCGGGCTGGCCGGGCGGCGTCTTGCGGCAGCGGCCGGAGCGCGGGTGGCGGTAGGGCATGTCGGTGTCCCAGTCGACGTCGACGAGGGCGACGCTGAGGCCCATGACGACGTTGTAGATCCAGCCGTTGCGGCCGATGGCGCCGGCCGTGAGGTCGTTCTTGGACAGGTTCCAGGTGCCGAGGGTGCCCTCGGTGGCGGCGTAGAACTCGGCGATGGCCTCGATGCCGAAGCGGTCCTTGAACTCGTCCCAGATGTCGGGGCGGAGGCCGTTGCCAAAGGCCACGCGGACGTTGTGCTTGCGGTCGAGGCACTCGCCCGTGACGGGGTCGAGCTGCGGCGGCGCGGCGAGGAGGTAGCGCAGCGTCTCGCCGACGTACTGGATGCTGGTGGCGCGGGAGTCGCGGACTTCTTTCCAGAACGTCTTTGTGGAGAATTTGCGGCCCAGGGCGGTGGTGGAGCCAGAGAGGACCGAGGTGCAAAAGGCGAGGATGGCGGCCGAGGAGTGGTAGAGCGGCATGGACTGGCGGTGTTAGTGGGAGCAGGAGATGATTTATCAGGAATATCAGTATCATACCGTGTACATGACATCGGCGTCTCCGCCTCGAGCGAGCAGCTTCTCAGCGACACTGCCGGCGACGATGCACTTGCCCCAGGAGATGACGGCGGCCTTGGGCATTCCCGTGGTGCCGGAGGTGTAGATGAGGATGCACATGTTGGACAGGCTGCTCTCGGAGCGGTCGGAGTCGGGGGCCCGGACGGGCTCGTGGGCCATGATCTCGGCCTCGACCTCGGGGGTCAGGATACGGAAGCGGATGTCGGACAGCTGGTCGCGAACGTCCTGGGAGACGTTCTCGGCGACATTGGGGTCGACGATGCACAGGCGGGTGGTGGCGGCGCCGAGGCAGTGGACGAGGCTGGGGCCGGCGAGGTTGTAGTTGATGAAGGCGGGCTTTGCGCCGATGCTCCAGAGGCCCCACCACAGGAAGACGAAGTGGTGCGAGTTCTGGAAGTCGAGGGCGACGATGTCGCCGGGCTGGACGGCGAGGTCGCGGCGGAGCCAGGCGCCGTAGCGGAGGATGGCGTCGTAGGCCTGGGCGTAGGAGAAGCGGCGGCCCTCGAAGAGCAGCAGGGCGCGGTCCTTGGTGGCGGCGGCGCGGGCGAGGGCCTCGAGGGCGTAGAAGAGGTTGAGGCGGTCGACGTACTCGCGGTAGTACATGCGGCCGGCGCCGGTGAGGGCGCACTTGAGCAGGAGGATGTCGTACCAGGCCGACGAGCGGGCGTTGAGGTAGGCGAGCGTGGCGGCGAAGGCGGGCGCCGTGATGGCGAGGGGGACTGGGAGCGTGTTAGTTGTTAGTGACGGAAGGGAAGGGGAGGGAAGGGAAAGAGACGGGACATACGAGACATGATTGCGGGTGTTGCGGAGGAGGAGGATGCTGTAATTAGGGAATGCTGGCCGTGGCCGACCTCGTCAAGGGTCGCGGGACTGTGTAGAAACAAAGAGTTGAAGCCAAACCGGCGTGGTCAATGTGGTGACGTGGTGGGCCGACTGCGGGTTCGCCCGTCTATCTCTCTCTATCGATAGCTGCTGCGATGGCGTAGCGAAAAGTAGATGATGATGACGACGAGAACCGGCACTCCACCGTCAACAGAGCTGCAGGCGGCAGAAACGAGGGTTTCCGCGCAGTATAAGAGCGGAAAGCATCGAAAGAAATAACAGCCGAGGCCCTGTTGGCTTTCTTCTTTTTACTTTCTCCCGCCGTGTTTGCTGCTTTGTGAGCCGTCCCCCTCCTCCTCCTCCTCCTCCTCCTCCTCCCGCTCCGCGTAGCACGGGCATATGCGCCTCGACACGAAATCGGACAAGCTCATGGGGATAATGGCTGTTGGGATCTGGGCCACGGCTCGTTTGGGCATGCGGTTCGCGGGGCACTGCAGGGAGCACGGCGGAAGGGGAAATTGTCCGAGGAAGGGAAGAGTTGCGGGAGGGATGAGGGAGGACGGAGAGGCATGTTCGGGCGGGGTGCTGTATGTATGTAGTCTATGGTCCGGGGTTGCAGTGCGATGTGTAGATCTCACGTTAGCCCGGGTGTTGATCACGACTCGCTTTTATCCTTAGTATCGACGTCCGTCACGGGCTTTTACCCATGTTCGACGCATTCCATCGCAAGGCCTGATGCCGATGACGGAACCTGGTCAAGCCACGCCTTGCAACGATGGCTACTTCCATGGCCACGATGCAATCCTCCGTAGAATGGATACAACCTTACTTACAACCCCAAATGCGACCCTCCGCAACCGCAAACACGTCGCCGGGTGGCACAGAACGTGTCCCCTTCTTGCACCACCACAGCACCCCGAGCAAGTCACCAATATCCCGCAGTCCCGCCTCGCACTTCGTCTCCGCGTGGAACTCCCGTCTTTTCGAGCTCGGATCCGTGCTGTTCGTGACGTTGATGGATGCAAGGTTGGAGAAGAGAGGTGTTGCATTGCATGCACTTTTGAGTGGTGTTGAAAAGACAGATACGGGCGACGATGGTATTGAGTGATACTTAGAGTGCAGTCTAATGCCGAAAGAATTACAAGAGACGTAAAGATCATTCAGGTAGACTATGATTTTGGCAAGGATTACCGAATTCACATGAGTCCAGAATGAGCTATCAAGATATTAAAAACCGAAACTGAATTTACCAAGTCGTTCCTCCAGCCTGGAGAGGCTGACGCATTGCAGCATTTGGGACAGGTAGGTTCAGTGAGGCATTGCCATATTCCCAGGGCCGAATCCGTTACCACCGCCAAAATCGCCAAACGTTACTTACATTTGCGGATATCTAACACAAAATACCGATTGAACAGTGAACAACAAGGAAAACTTACAAATACCAAATTTAAACAACAATTGAGCTTCCATCTGCCACCAAAACACAAACACTGTAAGCCATCGGCACATCGGCGCTTCAACCCCCGACACCCCGGTCCGAAGCCACGTGACATGGTGATATCGTGTCTCAGCCTCACAGCTATTCAGGAGCAGAGCCGAGCGCGCGAAGATCCCAGCCCAGTCTCCCGCCAGCCTCTCGCCTCGTCCGGGCCTTCCACTCTCTTTCCTCCCCTCTTTCCCGCGGAAACCATGGCGTCCGGCTCCGCCGCGCCGGCGGCTCCGTCGTCGCCCGTCGCCGAGGACCCCTCCTCCGAGCTCAAGCTCCCGCCTGCCGAGAAGCCGTCCGACGTCCGCCGGCGCTCCTACATCGTCCTCTCCTTCTGGCTCGTCGTGGTCCTGCTCGGCTTGCCCATCTGGTGGAAGACGACGACCATCTACCGCGCCAACTTGCCGCTCGATGGCATGTTCGAATGGGCTGAGGGCAAGGTAAAAGGACTCCTGTGTTTGGCGCTGTTGCGCTGATGCTTTGGAACCATGCTGATTAAAGTTCTTTGCTCGCTAGGCTTGTCGTCCTGTCTTTCCACTTCAGATCTCCATCGTGGCCGATTCTCTCCAGGAGAATGAGGCCCAGAACCTCGTGCGCTTGACTCAGCACGCCCTCGACGACCACAATGACTTCTCGGGTCATCACCTTCGTCTCCAGCTGGCCCCTCGGCGCAGCAGCAATGTCGATGCTCCTCCCGCGCAAGACAGCTCCCAGGTCGCCTTGACGATCCAGCTCACCCCCGGTGAGACCAACGCAGCCTCGCTGAACCCGCACTCCGCCGTCCTCGACATCGTCTACCCGCCCAACGCCATCCCGTCTTCGTCCTCGTCCTCGTCCGCCCTCGCCACCTACATCGCCAAGGAGCTCCAGTCCACCTTCTCCGAGGAGCAGTCGACCATCTCGTACCTCCTCTCCACCGCGTCCGCCCCCGAAGCCCGGCCCCAGAGCCTCACCGCCGAGGCCGCCGAGCTGCTCTCCAAGCGCACCACCCGGTCCCTGCGATACTCGCCTACGTACCACCTGACCTTTTCGCTCTTCACCGCCGGCGCAGTCCCCAATTCGTGGGATATCGAGGCCGCCATCGACGAGTATATGAAGCCCATGCTCGATGTGCTCGGCCCCATCCACAACTTCACCATCGACAGCCAGGTCCAGCTGTATGCGACTCCTGGCGCCCAGTCTCAGGTTCTGAGCAAGGCTGACCTCGCGTCCTTTATCAACGCTGCCGAGTGGCCGCTCTCGCCCTCGATCGGCGGGGCCCCGACTGTCAACTTTGTCATTTACATTGGCGACCAGAACATTGGCCTCGAGTCCGAGACCGAGACGTCGCAGTCGTGGATGGTCCCTCAGTGGGGCAGCGTCTATCTGCTGTCGCTCCCAAACACCACAACCCATGTCTCTGGCGAGACTCTCCGACAGCCCATGCTGACTTTCAACGGGCACCTGCTATCGCTCCTCGGCACACCTCAGTCCGGATCCCTCCTTCTCCGGCTGTCGACTCTCTCGCGAATCCGCTCCGCCGACCTTATCCTGCGCGCCTCGTCCACCCTCGGCTCTCTGGCGCGGCTCTCACTAGCACTCCCCTCCATGGCGATCCCTCGCAGTGTCGCCGACGGCGTTGCATCCACCATGGACCACCTGCAGCAGGCCTGCGGCAGTCTGGGCGGCCCCGAGGGGTTGTACCACGCCAGGATCGCCGAGGAGGAGGCGGAGCGAGCCTTTTTCGAGAAGAGCATGGTCGGGCAACTGTACTTTCCTGATGAGCACAAGATTGCTGTCTATTTGCCCTTGCTAGGGCCTGTGGGAGTTCCCCTGGTCATGGGGTTGATTAATGAGCTGAAGAACTGGGTCAAGAGGAGGAGGCAACGAGCCAAGGAGGCGAGCGAAAAGAAGTCACTATAAATGATGAGCTGGGACTGAGAAATGTACAATAGACACGACTTGCATCTAATCAAGTAAATACGAATTTACTACTTCGACCTGAATATGTGGATGTATCAGTCATCACACATTGGGTATCTACCAAGCCCAATACCAGAAAGGACTGACGGTTCAGGATCTATATCCTGACTATGATTACATACACCGGAGTGACCGACCATCTGTCTGAAGTTCTCGTGGCGACTTATCCTAACAGGCTAGCGTTTTCTCCCTTTCGTGGTCTTAAGATCTTCGAAAACGGACGGCCGTTTCTTGCGAGCCCGGTTTTCTACCAAGGTGGTTGACGAGCTGTCAGGCCTTGGGACTTGTGAGAGGAGCACAGTTGAGTCGCTTGTCTCGGTTTTTAGAGTGCTTCTCTTATCGGACTTTCGCTCTTCCTCCTGGAAGATGGCGATTTCCTTGGCCATAAAGGCCTTGAAGTGTTTTTCACGTTGCTGCTTTTGGTGCAGGGCGAGTTCCTCTTCGAACAGAGCTTGCGCACGCTGCTCGTTTCGGTGAGCGTTCAGTCTGATAGCAAAGCCGGCTTGTGCGTAGGACCGCAACTGCTTAGACCGACACGACGACTAGGCGGGTTAGTTGTTGAGTTCAAAGGCGGAATAACCATCAGGTCGGCCTTACAAAGTCCCGTTTCTGTTCTTCCTCCAGCCGCTCAATCTCAAGCTGCCGCGCGTGCTGGCGCTCAAACTGCCGCCACCGTTGCTGCATCATGGCCAGCGAGCCCGGGTACGTCCCTGGAGATTTGCATGCATTAGCAGGCGGGGAGTAGGGGACGTGAATCGTGAGAGCGACGTGCTGTCTACCTTGCGCAGCTCCTGCTGCAGCGCCTTGACGCCTTGCTGTTGCTGCGGCGTGGCGACGCCGTGCTGCAAGGCGACCAGCCGCTCCTCGCGCTTGATCCTCCGGTGCAGGTCCATCAGCTGGCCAAAGACTTGCGGCGTCGTGTTGTTCGGCAGCGGCGGCTCCTGGTGCTGGTTCAGCTGGATCCGCATCTCCTGCTCCAGCTTGATGCGCATGTGGAAGGGCGGCGGGGTGGCTGGCTCTGAGAAGATGCGCGCCGTGTCGGCGAGTTTCGCGGGTGGGAGTTCCTTGGCGGCTGCTCGCTGCTCAGCAGTCAGGTTGGCGAGGAACGACTCTGCGGTCCCCGAGGCGTCTTTGGCTTGTTCCTGGGTACGGCCTGTAGACCAGTTCTGCGCAATCTCGTTGAAGGCTGCCGGGGGGACTTTCTCCATGCCCAGTCGCTCGGCGGGGAACAAGCGGGAGAAGAAGTCGTCGGCGGCGGGCGACCTGATCCGGACGCCCTCCTTCAGCAGCGCCTGAGTCTGCGTCTCCCATTTCTGCACCGCTTTGCTTAGCAGCTCCGCAGGCAATCTCTTAGACTCTGCTCGCTGTGCCTGCGTCAGGCTGGAGAGGAAGTCCTTGTTCGGGCCGTCCGGGATCACGTCGTCGTCCAGCCCCGGCCAGGTCAGCACCAGGTCCTCGAGGAAGTCGGGCGGTAGCCTCGCGGCGCCGGCCCGCTGCTCGTAGGTCAGGCTGCAGAAGAAGGCCTGCTTCCGGGCCTCTGGGGCGGTGCCGGCGGGGGTTGTTTGCGTCTGCATGGCCGAGGATGCCGTGTTTGATGCGGATGGCATCTCGAGGCGGCGGTTTCAGGGAGATGTGTATATGGCATCAATCACGTGGTGTTTCGGGGGAGATGCCTTGAACCATGTCGTGATTATTATTGGAGTCGGCTTGACAGCGCACAACCCTGTTGGATGTTGAGGGTGCGTTGGGTGCATGTTGTTCGCTGTAGCCTGCGGTAGCCAGTACGAAATACGGCGTCGCGGATTGGTGAATTCACCCGTTGAGTTACACCAGACATGTAATTCACGGTAGTTTCAGTGCATTGATTTGTGTTGAGAAGCGAAACTTGGGTTCTCGGGCGATTTGCTCTTGAATAGAGAACTCTGTGTGATTGCTCTTCATCGATCCCAATCCAAGTCTAAGTCTGATGAACATACATGCGCTATCAATGCCAAATACCCCGGATGACGTAGGAAGCTAGCTACCCTGGACCCCCGCCCGTGCCCGAACCAATTACGTAGCTCCCCTCCACCCTCTTATCGATAACCGCCGCTCCTTGATCAACTCTCCTCAACTCCCAACTGCATCATCGCTGCAACATAAAACAAACCCATTGCAACTCGACGCAAAAGGCATCGCGCGGGACTGCCGCAAGATGCCATGACGCGGCGACAATGACGACTCTCCCCGAACCAACCCTCACGCTCACGCTGCCCAGCATCCACGACGGCCTCACCCTCGACTGCCGGGTCTACCATCCGCTGTCGCTCGCCGCCAACCCCCGCGCCCCGCCGTGGCAGCGTCACGCCGCTGTGGTTGCGCATCCGTACGCGCCGTTTGGAGGATGCTATGATGATCCGGTTCTGGATGCTGTTGCCGGGCAGTTGCTGCGCAAGGGATTCTTGGTAGGGACCTTTAACTTTCGGTATGTCATGGGTGGGCGGATGAGCTCGATCCTGACGCTTCACCGAGACAATTGCTAATTAGGAAGTACAGGGGAGCCAGCGGTTCTGCGGGACGAACTTCGTGGACCTCGAAGCCCGAGCGTGACGACTATGCGACCATGGTGGCCTTTATCACTTACTACGTCCACTACCTCGATCCTTTCCGCCCGCATTCAGCAGACGGGTCTGGTCCCCTGCCGGACACGCTGAGCCCATTTGATACCCCCACCACGACGGCTTCATTGCCTGTTCCACCAGTCCTCCTCATGGGGGGCTATTCGTACGGCGCCATGATCACCAACCAGATGCCGCCGCTGCACGCCATGCTCCAGCCGTTTGCGTCCCCGCTCGCCGGCTCCGACGCCGCCGAGGTCCGTCTCCGGGCTGAGCACCTGGCCGAGCAGCAAAACGTGGTACTGGCGAGTGCTCGGGAGATTATGATGGAACGTGGGATCAGGAGCCCGAGCAAGCGGCGAGTTAGGATCGGGGGCGACGAAGGGGGGAGTCCTCGCAAGAGCCACGAAAGTCACGGCCGACGGAGCTTCTCGCTTGATGCTGAGGATAAGATACGCCGGGGTGTTCATGATTTCATGGCGAGGAGGAGGTCCGGACGGCATGGTCAGAGGCTATTTCACACAGCGGACGACAGTCAGGATCGCGCCGTCACTCCCCCGCAACCGCCACCACAACCGCCACTACAACCGCAGCAGGATGAGCAACTGACCATGGTCCCAAACCTCACCACACCCACCACAGCATACCTCCTGGTATCGCCGCTCCAGGGCCTGGTCACCCACCTCGCTACTATGTCGCTGGTCCCGTCGGCGCTGATGAAGAACAAAGACCCGCAGCACGCCGAGGCGGAGGAGAAGCTGGTCTACAATCCAACTCTGGCGATCTTTGGAGACACGGACGTGTTCGTGGCGGCGCAGAAGCTGCGGGGGTGGGCGAAGCGTTTACAAGAGCGGCCGGGGTCCAAGTTTGAGGCGCATGAGGTGTCCTCTGCAGGACACTTTTGGGTCGAGGAGGGGGTTATGAATCGGATGCGGGACGAGGTTGCTGCGTTTGCTGAAAAGTTGCTCAAGACTTGATGTCGGTGGGCAGTTAAGAATCGGAGTTTATGCACTGGCTTGAGGCAGTTATCACGGGTTCATGTATTTACACTTTTCACAATGATTAAGGAATCAAGACATCAACAGAGTAGGCAATGCATCATGTAACGGAAGGATATTTAATAAGCTGCGTACAATTATAAAATGGAGCAATCAATACATGTTCAAGACTAATGATGCATGTCGTTGGTGTAAGTCAGGCACCACTTGTCATGACATCTTAAGCAACATGGTCAATGCCCTGCTTCTGCTCAGCCTCGTCGACTCTGCGCTCCAAGTCCATGCCAGCCTGGAACTTCTTAGTGTCCATGGTAGGGACAAAGAGAGGCGCCTCGGTAAAGAGGTATCGCATCTCCTCGAGGGGTCGCTTGGCGGTCTCGGGAAGGACAGCCCAGAAGAAGAGGGCGTTGGTGAAGTTGCAGACCTGGAAAACATGTAAGTGATTGAAAGATGGGGAGATATGCAGGGGACTCACAATGAACAAAATGTACCACCTCCAACCAATGCCGTGCTCGTCATCGAGGGCAACAGACGTGGTCTGGCCGATCATGGTGTTGAAGGCAAAGGACAGCATGGTGGCGATGGAGACGCCCTTGGCGCGGGTCTTTGTGTCGAAGATCTCGGCGGGGATGATCCACGAGAGCGGGCCGCAGGTGGCGCTGAAGGAGAAGTTGTACAGCCAGGTCATGGCGATGAAGCCCCAGGCGGCCGCGTGGTTCTGGTTCTCGGGCGTGGGCGGGAAGCGGGCGAGCAGGACGGTGGCGACGACGAAGCACGCGCAGTTGCCCAGGTTGCCGAGGATGAGCGGCCAGCGGCGGCCGAAGCGGTCGATGAGCATCATGCACAGGAACTGCGCGAACAGGGCGATGACGGACGAGATGGCCTGGTAGCGGAGCGTGTCGGTGCCGGAGATGCCGATCTTTTCGTAGATGGCGACGGAGTAGTATTGGCTGTAAGGGAGTGTTAGTTCGGGATATACCAGCAAAAAAAGGACTCGACTTACATGGCAGACACACCCGTCATCTGGACCGAGGCCTGAAGCGCACAGGCGAGGAACAGGCGGCGGAAGCTGCTTCGGTCGGTAAAGAGCTCGCTGTAGCTCTTGGCCTCGTGCTCGTGCTCGACGGTGATGGTGTCCTGGATCTGGTCGAACTCGGCGCGGACCCAGGCGTCGTCGACGTCGCCGTTGGCGTGTAGCCGGGCGAGCGTCTTGAGGCCCTCTTCGACGCGGCCGTTGTCGATCAGCCAGCGGGGGGACTCGGGGAAGAGAAGGATGAGCAGCGCGAGGATGCCGGCGGGGACGAGTTGGATGCCCAGCGAGACGCGCCATTGGCGGGAGTCGGAGGGTTCGAAGCCGATGTAGGCGCCTGGGGTTGGTGTAAGTGAGGAGTTGAGGTGAGGAGTCAAGTGGGAGGATTATAAAGGGGGACGAAGTAAAGGGAACCTGGCGTACCGTATGAGATCCACGCGGCGGCGAGGGAACCGACGCCCAGCATAAACTGCTGCAGGGCCGTGACTCTGCCTCGGATGCTGGGATGGCACAGCTCGGCTTGGTATAGGGGGACGATCATGGTGAGGAAGCCAACGCTGCGAGGTGTCAGCCAGGACAAGACAACCCTCATGGACACTCTAACGAGTATTCCCATGCCAGAAGGGTTCTGCGACTCACCCAACTCCAGCCAGGCACCGTCCCGAGTACAGGTACTTGATGTTCTGGGCGCCCGTCTGCAGCGCGCCGCCGACGAGGAAGACGCAGGCGCCGATGAGGATGGTGTACTTGCGGCCGAGCCGGTCACCGGTGGGGCCGGCGAACATGGCGCCGAAGAAGGCCCCTCCGGTGAAGATGGAGACGACGGCTCCGCTGGGGATTATCATTCATGTTAGTTGGAGAGTGGGTAGTGGCGGCAAGGGGGAGGACGTACACCTCGTCCGGGTCGTCGCCAAAGGTGAGCTTGAAGTTCTCCGACGCAATGGCCTCGGCGATGACGCCCAGGTCGTAGCCGTACAGCAGAGAGCCCAGCGAGGCGAAGACGCTCACGAGGAACTGGTACCATTTGGGTGGGAGGGCCATGGTGGCGGGATGCTTGCGATGATGTTGCTCGTGTCGAGATTATATACAACGACAAGGGATAATTCTTGGGAAAATAGGAATTGACAGATCCAGACTAAGGTTTGTTAAATCACATAAAATGTCTGTAATCAAAACCAGAAACCCCCAGCTCAAGAGGCGGCGACGCCCCGGCCTTTTAAACGCATCACATCGCCGCATCCTATCCATCACATCACGCAAGTCCCGTCTCCCAACTGCCAACTGCCAACCGCCAACCGCCCAACCCACAATCCCCATACAGCGCCGTACCCCGTACGGGCCTCCATTGCGTCCCCATAATATCCATGCGCACCCCATGGGCCGTGTCTCCATTCCGTACAGGCCACTGCGGGCAGGAGCCTCGGTGGACTGTTGGCGGGCTGTGGAGAGGGATAAGGACTCTCGGGGCTGTCCGCCTCCCCGAACCCGGGGGATCCACTTTCCGGGACGGAGGCCGCGGCTCTGTCTCTCTCGCGCGAACAAGGAAAGAAAGCAGATGGAAAATAGAGAGGACACTAGAGGTGAGGAGCACGAGAATCCAGGCTTCCCCGCATGGGTCTTTGATGATGAAGAGAGAGGGAGAGTGGCGGGCGGGTCGTTCGGGGGATGTTGCCGTTTGGGGCGGTTGGAGCGCAGTCGCGATTGTCAATGGGGCCGGGTGCGGAACAGGAGCGAGGACTCATGATCAGTCCAACAACAAGGGAAGATGTTTGGGGAAAAAAGGCTTGGCTAGCCTTGTGGAGAAGAGGGAAGACGAGACTCCACTGCGATGATGGATATATGGGTGGACAAGGACATGGACATGGAGTTGGGGATGGAACTTTGTTGGCGAGCCGGTTGCCGGAGTGGGTGGATTGGATTCGTCTTGAACGATGGCATTGTGCAACGTCATGACTGGAGCTTGTCATGGCATGGCATATCAAGCGGACATGCAGTATATCAAGCGGACATGCAGTATATCAATCGAGCATGGCATGTCAATCGAGCATACTGCATCTTCTGCCCCCATGCCTTTCAGATAGACACCCCCACAGCGGCTCCCTCTGACGGAACAAGTCCCGTTGTCAAATCTGCACCTTATTGCCATGGACGCCAGTCAAGCCATGGCCAGTTTCTGGAAATGCCATCCTTTTCACACCCCAACCGCTCCGTGACTGGTGGAAAGTCCCGAAAACTGCCCGATCCAGGGCCTGCTCTGCTCCTACTACGCAGCGAATAGCAAACCCTCACGCCACGCTCCCCTCCCCCACCGTTTTTCGTCTCGTGTTGTGCGGGGGCCTTTTCTTTTCTGTGGTTCGAAAAAGAAGAAGAAGAACGAGCTGCGAGAAAGACTACTACCCCTGAAGCGCTCCAATCGAGGCCTGTCCCCGCTTTCCGGAGGGCTGAAGCGCACGAACCGGAAGCCTGGCGCGTGTTCCCTGGTTGGATCCCGTGCCCACGATTCCCTCTTGGAGCTTCTGCAGACGACCGACGCTCTTGGTAAGGTGAGAGAGAAGTCACCGCCGAAGCATGGCAGGTCCACTTTTTCGTTTTCCCCGGTGGAGGAGGAGGAAGAGGGGAAGCTTTTGTTTACTCGGTCGTGGGTGGTGATAAAGCGAGGTGGCTATCATGACATGAGCGCTTCTCCCTCCTCTGGACTCTCGTGACTTGACTTGACTTGGCTCTGCCTCTTTCTCTTTTTTTCCCTCTTTTCTTTCCTTGGTTATTTTGCCTCGGGGATTCAGCTGGCAAGTCTCCTTCACCATCACATCCTCACCTGTTCGTTGCCCCTCCATCATGGCCACCTTCACCCGCATCCCCGACGACGAGCGTCCAACCATCACCGTCGACGCCTCGGCCGTGCTGTCCAAGATTGACAACAACATCTACGGCGGTTTTACCGAGTGAGTTTCTATTCCTGCTGCTCCTTCTTCCGCGCCATTGTTCACTGACACAAACAACAAGGCACATGGGTCGCTGCATCTACGGCGGCATCTACGACCCCGGCAACCCGCTCTCCGACGCCGACGGCTTCCGCACCGATGTCATCGACGCCTTCAAGGACCTCAACGTCCCCGTCGTGCGCTACCCCGGCGGCAACTTTGTCGCCACGTACCACTGGCTCGACGGCGTCGGGCCCAAGGAGAACCGTCCTCCGAGGTGAGTTTGCGCATTTGGCCATGGATGCTGCTGTTCCCATGAAGCTGATTGCCGTTTTTAGGCCTGAGCTGGCGTGGATTGGTACCGAGAGCAATGAGTTTGGCACGGATGAGTTTCTCAAGTGGTGCGAGGTTGTAGGGACTGAGCCGTACTTTTGTCTCAATTTTGGAACTGGTAAGTCATGTCTTTGCTTGGTTTTGAGAGGGTTGGGTGGCTTGACGAGGGGTTGTTACGCTTCAAAGTGTCGACGCCCTCATCTGTCATCTCAAATCTCATGTCAAATCTCACATTTCATGTTGGACCTAGACTAACCTCCTACAGGAACCCTCGATGAAGGTCAGTCGTGCTGCGTGCCTGCATAGGCGTCACCCCTTGTTCATCTTCTCTCCGCCTCTTCCCCATCTCCTCCCCGTCTCGTCTCCGTCTCTCCCTACCCCTCCCCATCTTCGCTAACACCGCCACCCCAACAGCCCTCGGCTGGGTCGAGTACTGCAACTCGGACAGAAACAGCTACTACGCCAACCTCCGCCGCAAAAACGGCCGCGAGAAGCCCTACAATGTTCGTCCCCCCCCCCCTTCTTTTCCATCTATCCCGTCACCTTACTCATCTCTCTGCAGGTCAAGTACTGGGCGCTGGGCAACGAGTGCTGGGGCCCGTGGCAGGTCGGCCAGCTGACCAAGGAGGACTACGCCAAGCAGGCCTACCAGTGGGCCAAGGCCATCAAGCTGCTCGACCCGTCGGTCGAGCTCATCCTCTGCGGCGAGACGGGCTACAGCACCTGGGACTCGTACGTCATCAAGGAGTGCATCAAGTTCGACCTGCACGGCCTGGGCGGCAGCACCACGGCGAGCCTGGTCGACATGCACAGCATCCACGTCTACACGGCCAGCTCCGACCACAACAAGAACGCCACGGCGCCCCGATCCGCCGAGCGAGCCATCCAGATCGCCGCCGGCCTCATCGACCTCGCGCGCATCGAGAACGGCGTGCCGCCATCGGTGCGGCGGCAGAAGATCTGCTTCGACGAGTGGAACGTGTGGGATCCCGTGCGCGCGCCGGGCGAGGAGGGCGCCGAGGAAAAGTACACGCTCTCGGACGCGCTGGCCGTGGGCGTGTGGCTCAACGTCTTCGTGCGCCAGGCGCAGCACATGGGCATGGCCAACATCGCGCAGTCGGTCAACGTCATCTCGCCGCTGATGACGACGCCCGACGGCCTGCTGAAGCAGCCGACTTGGTGGCCGCTGCTGCTCTTCAGCAAGTACATGCGCGGCAGCACCGTCGCCGTCAACGTCCGCGCCGGCGAGTACCTGGGCGACACCCAGCCGGCGTGGATCCGCGGCGCCATCGAGACGCCGTGGCTGGACGTCAGCGCTGCGCTGGGCGACGACGGCGTGCTGAGCCTCGCTGTCGTTAACATCCACGAGACGCGCGACTTTGAGACGGAGCTGCGCGGCGTGGGGGCTGCGGGCGAGGTGACCGTGTACAGCGTCAATGGCACTGATGTCACGGTTGTTAACACGGCTGAGAAGGAGGAGGTGGGCATTCAGGAGTCCAAGTGGGATGGCAAGGGTCTGTTTACGTTTCCCAAGCATTCGCTCACCTTTTTGCGATGGAAGGTGTAGAGGGATGTATCTGGGTTCTTGATGGTTTTCTATGAGGGGCGGTCTACTATGGGGTTTGGGTATGGTTATGGTGTGGGATGATTGATCATCTCGGTCTCGTTAGTTGTGACCGTTGACTGTTACCATTTTCAGTGACCACGACAATACCCGATCCAACACGAGACAATTCCAAGAGACGGGAAACAAGTTCAGTATTAGTTTCCTTACACGACTGCCATATCTGTAGTAACGATTCACCAAGCGCAGTAGTTGTCCAGTCCTGAGTGGGAGTGTAGGGTAAGAGAACTCTGCCTAGATCAGCGTGGGGCAGCAATTTGCCAATAAAAGAACAATCACGGATCCGGCCATGTCCAGTACTTAGACCACAGATGGTGCTTCAAACCGCCAGTGAATAATCTAAACTGATGGCGGTTCGCAATTGCCAGCTTTAGAGTCTACCTCAATTCACAAACATGCTTGACCACCAAGATCCCTCACAACAATATGCTTGCACCACAAACCCAAGAGCAATCAGTCCAGCCGCGTGCCAAGCCCAGCGCCGATTCCGCCATGCCTGCCAACCCCTGCACGAACAGGTAGTCATCTATTTGCGGCAGAACAGCACCACGCAACCAACCCAACGGACCTCGCTCACCACCTACACTACAAAGTACTCTTCCCACCTAGAACTTAAACATCAGACTACTGGGCCAGTTCTGAAACCGCTCCGGTGCTTCAGTACACGCCTTGCCGCTGCTCTTCTGGAGCCACGTCCCGCAAGCGCTTCAAGAGGTTTTTGCCCAGAAAAACAGTACCTTTGTGTGTCGTGGATGTACCTCCCCCGCAGAACCGCGGTGGGGAGGTACACCCTGGCCCTCCTCGACCCAATCACAGCAGGCGGGCCAGGGTCCCCGTCCAAAAATAGCGGCGCTAGCTTTCTTCGGGAGCCGCCTCTTGTTATTTTTGAGTTAAACGCGCGCCTGCACGCCAGAGGGCAGGGGTATACAGCCAATTGGACGGCTGCGGCCCCACATCGAAGTTGGCGCCGCTCTTTTCATTTATTTCCACTCAACACCAACGGCGGCTCTTTGTCCGCTGTCTTGCAACGACGCTTGATCTTCTCTGCTTTGCCCGTCCAGGGGCCTGGGTTTTCTATGGCGTCAGGGGGGGGTGTACAAGGGATCTTGTACCTACTTCCTCTCTCTTTTCCCTGTGGTTTATCAACCCCTGCTGCTTCGATGATGCGCATCGCTTGGGGTCTTGGCAGACCTTCCCACTTGTTCGTGGCATGCTGAGCAGACAGGACAGGCGGGAGTAGGCCGCGTTATCTCGATCCTCCTCCTCTCTCTCTCTCTCTGTGTATCTCTTCCTCTCTCTATCCATCGTCTTTTGTCCCTCCATCCCCACCACCCACCCATGCTCCCTATGCAATGCACCGACCCCGTTCAATTTCTTTTAGGCGCCACAGCTCGCCGCGCAGAAAAGAGACTGAGCCAGAACCCCCCCAGCTTGTCATGGAAGCCTCTGAAACCTGCACGACGGCTGGTTGTCGACCCTGCTGCACCGCTCCCGCGGATCCTCGTGCTCGTCCGCTCGTGTCCACACCATCCGAACAGGACCACGCCATCCACGCAAACTTGCCGCCCCCCTTCGTTCACGAGAGTTTTCGTCCCGGTGTCTCGCCCGTGCTAGAATGCTGTACGCGGGGCTGCTGGCGCTTCCTCATACCTCCTCTGCCTCTTCTGCTCTCTGCCCTCTGCCCACTGTCAGGAGACTCCATCGCCCTTCCCACCGCGTAGCCGCCCTCCCGGTTTTGGAGCAGCAACCCCGTCCAAGTTATCCCTAACCGCCCGGCTTGCCCCCTCCCTTCTTCCCCCAGACAGCCGCCTTCTATCCCCCCCCCCCGTCCCTCCTCCGGACCAATATCAGCGGCCCGTTCGCGACGTACTCTCTGCCCCAGACACAAGCGTGTCGTTTCATTTCCCCTTTGCCGTCTCGTTTCAGCCGCGCAACCGCCCACGGCGAGATTGGCCTTTGCGCCCTTGGCTTCCGTTGGACGATCCACCCGCGGCCGCTCCGCGAGCTTAAAGCTGCTTCATGTCCGGCCCTCTCCCGGCCTCTCAGTCCTACTCTCTCTCCTAAACAAACGCTCTCGCTCAACTCACCAAGTTCCCATCTTTTTTTTTCCTTTTCCTTTTCCTAGTTTCCTTATTTTCCTTTTTTTCCTAGTCTCTCGTCTCGGTTATCGGTTTCAGTCTCATTTCGTCTCTGTCACGGTTTCCTCTGTCGCTTTCTTGACTACCCACCACTACCCCTGGAGGCCAACGATACCAATCCGCTTTCTCTCTCTCTATCGTTCTCGATTCTTCTCCTTATATGAACTTTTGGACCCGGCCGACCCAGCCCGAGACCAGAACAGACCAGACCAGGCCGCAGGTTGACCCGGGCCTCTTTACCCTCTTTGCACACGCTTAATCGGTAATACTCCTCACCTCAGTGTTCAAGGGTCCGACAACATCCCGGACCATCTTTCATCTCTCATCTTTTGCTCTTTACCACTTAAACAACAACGCTCACTCACTTCCCCGACAATGCCGAAACACACCAGAAACTCCAGCAGCTCGCAGAGCCGCTACGGAGCCCCCATGCCCGTCTCCCTGGCGCCGTCGCCGCTGTACAGTCAGCAGCGCATGACGATGCCCAGCAACTACTACAACATCCCGACATCGTCGTCGTCGTCCTCGTCGATGGCCCTCCAGGCGCAGGTGCAGCAGCAGCAGCAGATCCAGCAGCCCACGTACGAATCGTACGCGGCCGCCAACACGCCGTCGGGCGGCGTCTCGGTGCCACCACCCATCCAACACCGCGCCAGCTCCGGGGCGTGGACGCCGCAGGACGACCAGCAGCTGCTCAGCGCGCGCATGCAGGGCCTCAACTGGGGCCAGATCCAGGCCAACTTCTTCCCGACCAAGACGCCCAACGCCTGCCGCAAGCGCCACGAGCGCCTCATGGAGCGCAAGGGCTCCGACGACTGGGACAACCAGAAGTTGCAGCGCCTGGCCCGCGACTACATGAGCATGCGCAAGGAGATCTGGAGCGGCCTGGCTGCCCGCACCGGCGAGAAGTGGAACGTCGTCGAGCAAAAGGTGAGTCGACTGGCGCCCGCGCTGCTGTCCCGGGTCCTGCAAGACGGAGCCGGAGACGGCGGCGGCCCCGAGACCCACTCCGCCGAATGTACCCAGGCTGACCTCGTCGGACAGTGCATGTCCAACGGCCTCAAGAATCTGCAAAGCGCCGCCCGCGCCGGCGCCCGCCGCGACCGCCTCGAGTCGGGCGGCGGCGCTCTCTCAGGGTATGACGACGACAGCGGCATCTCCGGCATGGGCCTGACCCCGGTTGACGAACTAGACGCATCCTATAGCAGCCCCGAGACCACGTCGTCGGCCATGCACTCGGCCCACTCCAGCACCGCGTCCGCCGCCGCCACCTACCAGGCGTTGCAGCAGCAGCAGCAGCAGCAGCAGCAGCATCACCAGCAGCAGCAGCAGCAACAGCATCACCAACAACAATCTCAGCACGCCCCGATGGCCGCCGCTCTCGGCGCCTACGGCATGGGTGCCTACGGGGCCGGATACGGGGGTCATGGTTACTCGTCCAGCGTGAGCTCCACTGCCAGCGCCGGACACGGGTTCGGCGGCCACGGCCATAGCCAGGGCAATAGTCCATACTTGAGCACCCACCGCCCGCAGAGCTCTGACATGGCCATCCCGACCATTATCAACCGGCCTCGCGGTGGCATGTAATGGGTGTGGTTGATTTGATACGCACACTTACACGCCCACTTATACGACACCTACAAAACACACCTACACGACACGCCCTTGATACAACACACGACACAAAACCTATCCACACACTACCATACACCACCACACATAACACACTCTCTCTTCCTCTCTTCCTCTCTCTCTCTCTCTATCTTCATCCCTCTCTTCCTCTCGCCTACTCCTCCCTTTTACTCCTGGCTCTCCTCCCTCCCCTATTCCAGCGCCGTCCACTCCTTTCCAGTCACCACCACAACCACTCCCAGTGGCACCAGTCCTTTCCAATCCGCTCTTCCTATTTGTCTCTCTGCATGGCTAGCAGCCTCCTTCCCCCTGGATACGGTGTTTACGGCGCTCTGGATAACGAACGATGATGATCAGCAACCTACAACTGTTGTGCCCCCTTTGCTTATTCTGTCTTTTTTTGCTTGTCTTCATTCTGGAGTTGCTTGGCGTGCTTCGCATAATGGTTGCTCTTCTTTGTTTTTCATCTTGATTTTTTCCCTCCAAAATGGTGGCAATTGGCCGACGCGACTTTCACTTGTCTTGTACACTAGAGATAGAAGATACCGGAGCATGGGGATGGATGATGGATATTTTATCACATAGATCCAGGGTCCCCGCACTGAGAATACATCATTTGCCTGTTCTTTTTTGAATTTCGTCCGAGGTCTCTGTCTTTGAGTCCCAGATATGACCTAAATGCTAATGTAGTCTACAATGGTGTTGAGTCGTGTGCAAAATAAGTGACAAAACGAGACAAAGAAGCACGACTGGCAAGGTACATGCCGTCCTGTCAATCCTACAATTGTTTTACAGTGCCGTCACCTCGCCGGCTTGGCGGCTTGCAATCGATCGCTCGAGTTCCCTGCCGCCATGATGACCATCTCGTCCAGCTCCTCCTCTTCCCATTCGCCGTCATCCTCGCCGAAGATGCTCCTCCACGCCCTGCTCCACATGCCCTTCTTGTGCACGAGGGCCAAGATCATGACGCCGGGCAGATGCCAGACGCTCGCCCAGAACAGACCCCTCGCGGTGCCGTTGTGGCCGTCGTGCTGCCAGAAGCGCACGGCCTGGCGCAGAAGCCAGGCGTTGATGGGAAAACTGGTCACGGCAAAGGACCACTCCGTCACCCCCGCAGCGCAAAGCGAGATGCAGAGGGGAATGAAGACGATACTGTAGCGGAGGGCGACGCGGGAGTTGCGCTTTGGGTTTGTCCACGCCAGCATGCGAAGACCGGCAGCCTTGTATTCCTCGCGGATGGGCCAGCTGAGGGCCATAAAGTGAGGGAACTGCCACGCAAAGAGCAGCCCAGCCATGACCCAACCACCAATTGAGGATCCGTCGCCTGCGAACAAAAGCTCCCTCCAGGAACCGTCCTTGGTAGCAGTTTCACCAGCCGCTGCGGCCCAGCCCATCAGAGGAGGAATACCACCGACAACAGCGCCGATCCAGGTGTTGAAGGAAGTCACAGCTTTCAGTGGTGTGTATGCCCCGGCATAGAGAACAATGTTGGCCAGACCCAGAAACGAGACGGTCGGATTGACACCAACGTATAATGCGCCTACCCCCGTGGCTCCGGCGAGGATTGCAAAAGCCACGGCACTGCGCGTCGAGATGAGTTTCCTCACCAGAGGGCGGTTCCGGGTCCGGCTCATCTTGGCGTCGGTGGAGGGTTCGTAAAGCATGTTGAAGGCGTTTGCGCTGGCCGAGCAGAGGGTGGTACCGGTCGTGAGGAAGAGCAGCGTCAGCGGGCTCAGACTTGGGGTTTCGGTAGTGCTCGGGGCGAGCATCTCGGGAACGGGGTAAAGCGCATAAGAAGCCATTGCCGTCAGAACGACGAGCATGGTTAACCGGGGCTTCGAGAGGGAGAGAAAGGTCGAAAAGGTCCGGCGGAGGGAGTCGTTCGGCTGAGCGGCCGCATGGGATGTTAGAAGTGACGAGGCATCGGGAGGGAGAGGCTTTTCTCCGCTGGCGGCGGCGGCGGCAGCAGCCTTTTCGCGGCGTTCAGCTTGTCGTCGGCGATGAGGGGCAATCGTCGGCTCGGATTGTGAGGGTTCGGTAGAGGGAGAGACGGCGGAGTCGGTGGGTTCGGGAACCGGCGATGCGGCAGCGGTCGACGAGATGCCGCCATTGGCACGGCGCGAGACGACGAAATCGAGGCAATTGGATCGCTCAAAGACGCGGTTGGACAGGAAAAAAGCGTGGCCCCTCAATGGCACGGCGCTGGGGATCCTGGGCGGGTGAAAAGAAGCGGGCGACGACATCCACCGGCGGATCAGCGGCGAGGCCGAAGGGCCGCTGTGAGGGGCTCCGGAGAGCACTCTCCAGGACTGGAGCTCCGTGGCGGGGACGAGACATCGTGGTGGTCGCATGGTCGCCTGGGGCTCGGGTTCATGGCGTCCGGAGAAGCTCAATCCATTGCCGGTCGCGCGGGAGAGGAGGGAGAGAGAGGGTTGTAGGGCGCCGGGGGGCGGTTGGTAAAGTGGTACGACTTGGTGAACGGGATGGCAGATTTCTTGGTGGTTTGGGCTGAATCGGGATGTTCTGGGGGAGATCGGTTGTGGCACGTGATGGGTCATGTGAGGCACGACCTGGTGATGCTCGGTGTCGGGTGTCGGGGCGGGATCCGGAATGCCCCCACGCCCGTTGTTTTCTCTACAATGCCGTGGCCTAGGGTTTCTCGATGCCATTGACGATAGAGGAGCGCTGTTGCATCTTTGTTGGTGGGGGTATTGACCGGTAACTGACATATCTCTCTTCAATTGGATTGACAGCCCCTCCCTCTTTTTGCTCCTCTCACCCATCCCGTGTTTCTACGTATCGACGACCCGCTGGATCATCACGAGCTGGCCAAGGTTTGAAATGTGGCAGCCTAGAATGGGAATTATGGGGTGTGGAGAGCGTCTACCGTAGCGACTCAACAAATTGGCACAGAATCCTTCGGCGCTAGTGCGGGCTTGGCATGCCGATCACGCCACCACCGTAATTTAGCCGTAGGTCAGTTCTAACCTCTATTCTTACACTCTTGCACACCCACCTACTTACAAGACCCTAATTTCTCGATGAAAATGGCTACAGCTGGCTTCCTAGACATTATATGTAGATTCCTTAGTGTTTTCCCTGTTTTTAAGGCCCCTAGACTAACTAATTAGATATAATAGATAACTTTAAGACTATAGTTTACTTTAAGCTTAGATAGACCTACTAACTCTAGTACTAATAGCCCTTGAGCCTAGGGGTTAGGATAGGGATATCCCTAGTAAAAGAAGGTATATATTATAGGTAGGTAAGGGAGGCTAGTAGGCTAGCCGTTGAAGATATCATTAGGGTAGGTACAGTAGTGTTATATAAGCTGGAGTAGTATGGTAATAAGTAGAGGAAGATAGACTAGCACCTAGGTTTAGAACAAGAATAGTAAGAAGGTATTGTATTTTTCTAGTAGGAAGATAATACTATAGATACTCCTTAAGATACTAATTCTAATGATATTACTTATTTGGATCTGTAAGCTCTTCTTCCCTATTAAATTACACTTTAAACTCAGTTAGCTATCTAATAAGCTCTACCTTCTTGCCTAATGTTAGAAGCTTATATAGTTATAGCTTTTACTTTAGCTATACTACTATTTAACTGTAATACTTTGTATATATAAGGAACTTATCTTCCTCCCCTATTATAAACTCTTCCTTATCTAAACTAGAGTCTATAATATCCTCTAGATCTATAGTAATATCCTTAGCTAAATTCTACCCTATAAAGTTAATCTAATCCCCTAGGATATCCTTAATAGAAATAAGGGTATCTTAAGAGCTATCTAGCTATATACTAATACTATAATCTAGGAATACTTTTTCTACTATTTAAGGGTATTATTTTAGATATTTAATAGCTTATCTAACTATCTATATAATCATTATATATTTATTACTAATAGACTAGGTTATATTAATCCTATGTATACTTTCTAGGTACTCTATATACTTATCTATTACTTCCTAAAGGAACTATTTAAAAGGGTAGTTAATTATAGTATCTAGAGGCTATATAAGACTTATATATCCTCCTAGAATTATTACAAGAGTAACATTTAGATCCTTTAGTTACTACTTAATCAATAGGGTTTTATAGAATATTACTAAGTCTATAATTAAGAGAATCTCTCTATTATTCTCTATTAAAAGTTTAGTAATCTTATTATTAATCTATTAGGAGAAAAGGTATTTATTGTTATAGGCTATATTATTAAACTCTATATTAATATCTAGATAGTAAAGATACTTTTCCTTTTTGTAGATTTAACTATTCTCTTTAGTAGGTTTTCTATGAAAAATAATAGTTAGCTAAATTCTATATTCTCTATCTATAAAGATATATAAAATTAAAGTTATTTACCTTTTATTCTATCTACTCTAGTCTATTTTAGTACTAACTATTATATTACCTTTCTCTTCCTAGGTAGATCTATTAAGGTACTTAAATAGGATTAGTATTTCATCTAAGTTAAGTATATAGCTCTTTTTAAATTTATATATTAGTAAGTTAAGGATAGATGAAAATAAAGGAGGCTAGTATTAATAGAGAGAGACTTTTCTAATAAATTATAGGAAATTATTAATAATATTAATATATTCCTCTAGTTACTTAGAAGCTTATTTTATAACTTAGTATTTAATAATGTTATAATACTATAAAAAGCTATACTACTAGCTATTAGAGAAGATAAATAGTATTTAAGCTTTAGGATATAATAAGGGTATTATACACTAAAGTGTCATTAGCACTATAGCGCTAGAAGTGGAGCCACAAGGCACTACAGTCTTAGAGCGAGAGCAGCAGAGCCGCTGCAGTCTTAGAGTAACCGTGCTAATTGGGCATCACTAGTATATTACCCTGCTCTAGACGACTAGAGCAGAAAGGGATAAGAAGGAGCTTAGATAACTAGGAAGAATAGGGAGGTTAGAGATTAATATATATTATAGTACTATTATACCTTTACTATAGTAACCTTATAGTAATCTAGTAGTCTATCTTACCTCTTTACTCCCTACTATAAATACTATCCTTAATAAGTTAATTTCTCCTAAACCTATAGGTATAGTAGACTATTAAGGAAGATAACTACTACTAATAACCCTCCTAGTATACTATCTACCTCTTTAGGTTTATACCTAATAAGTAGTAGAGACCCTATGATTTTATAGACCTAAGATAGGTAACCTAAGAGTTAGATATTACTATTAAACCCCCTATTTAACTATAATCTTAACCCTCCCTCTAA